>JASCZW010003639.1:0-85380 GCA_034211315.2 Aedes japonicus
TTTCTCCTCATTTCTAAATTAGGTTTATTACCAAACAGAATAAAGGGACAGGCTGTATCTAAATGCAGCCTGGGTCAAAAAAATCGAAAATTAAATGAAACAGATTTCACTTTGATCGGATGCCATGAAGTAGTCCAGTATTATTACCTATAACCTGATTCTCCCCTCATACTGAATAAACTCATACCATGCGGTTCAAGATTTGTTAGTAATATTACCTCACTTGGTGTTGTACTTGTATGTAAAAATGCCAGAAACCAATGGGAGGCTGTTAAAGAGATGACCAGTAAATATCCATTTTACCCGATTTTATAATTAGCAATTCATATACCATGTTGTTTTTAGACTTTATCGAAATATTGCTCTCACTTGCACTGTTCACGTAAAACTGTTCAAAATCGAGGTGATAGTTTCGTTTAGGCTGACCAGTAAATTGTCCATTTTACCGATTTCTGCCACTTGAAAACCTCATATACCATGTCGTTTTGAAATCGGCGCTAATAATATTACTCTTACTTAAAATACTAAAAATGTCCGAATCGAATGAGAGAAGCTGATGAGGGTTAACCAGGAATTGTCCATTTTACTCCGAATTTCATAATTTAATAATCTCAGATATATAATGCTGTTCTGAAGATTTGTTATAATATTGTTTCACCAATCTGTACTATTTAAAAATGTCCGGTAACGAATGATGATGGTTTCTTTTAGGATGGAATTGTCCATTTTACCCGATTTCCTCACAATATAATATTGGTACCATAAATAACAGATCCATAAATAAACCGATCCGTAAAGTTCGCTGAAATTTCGGTATCTGAAACAGTTAGCCAATCATGTAGTTGATTGTGCGCTAGCTGCTTGTCAAAGCAGCTCGATGCCTCGAGCGGTTAAGGTAAAGCACAATACAAAATGAAAGATCTCTATCATGACAGACCCAACGTGGGGTAGAAACGACTCACCTCCATCTTGTAAATAATAAAGCACGATTCAATAATAACAGCATAATTTATAATGATATTTATTAAAAATGTGAGGTGAAATCGGGTAAAATGGTACAAACAGAGGTCAACCCCAACGAAACCATTATCGATTCGATCCGGACATTTTTACGTAAGATCAGTGGCAAGTAAGATAATATTACAAGCGCCGATTTTAAAAACGGCATGGTATATGAGGTTATAAAATTGCAGGGGGACATCGGGTAAAAATGGACAAATAAAACCATCACCACTACGCTTCTCCGAACATTTTTACATAATTAAAGTGCAAGAGAGAGTAACATCACTAGCGCCGATCTTCAAACAGAGTTGATTGAAGATATTCATAAATATGAGGGGAATTCTGCAAATGGACAATTCAACTGAGGTCAACCCTAAACAAAGTCCATCGCCATCTCGACTCTCCGGACATTTTTACATAAGATCAGTGCAGAGAGAGAGCACGTTACTAAAGGCGCCGATCTTCAGAACCAGCGTGGTATGATGAGCTTATTCAAGTATGAGGGGAGAATCGGGTCTTGATCCGCCTAAACCACTTTCACAGCATCCGGATCAAAGTAGAAAGCTGCTTCATCGTTCAGTTTTTAGGTTTTTTTGCAAGTTTACAGTGCATTTGGATGGCCATAATAGCATCCAAGTTCTGCTTTGGGCAATAAACCTAATTTCAGCATCCAAAATGAGGGAGAAATGGGCAAATGGGACACTTACTGTGGCCAACCCTAAATGAAACCAACACCATCTCGATTTCATCCTTCCCATTAGAAAAGCTATTTTTCAGGACTCCAACCCTGCGCAGGACATTTCTGGAATCATGCCGGAAAGGCCAGAGAGAGAGAGAGAGAGAGAGAGAGAGAGACTTATAAGTAGCGTCGAAACTATTACTCCTACAATACAGCAATGTTCAGAAGATCAGTGATAAATTTCAGTAGAGTTTAATAATTGGCAAAGCTGCTCGAGAAGCACATTTAGAAAGGGCGCGTGCCCTCCGATAGTCAGGATCCGGCAACACCAAACTTAAAGCTGTTTGTACTTTACATCATTCGTAACGACAGCATCATCGCTATTCATCCCAAAACAAGGCGGAAATATCTTACCAAAACAGCAAGAGAACCGCCACTCACCGAACAACCTTTGCCAATTTCCAACTTATTACGAAAATTGCACGATGCTAATCATCCTTATAATTACACATTTATAAACTTCATTTGCTCGAACCGGGCCTCCAAGGCTCAGCCATCCAGTTAGTGGTGCTGGTTGGTCGATTTAATAAAATCAACGAAAATTACGGCGGCTGATTAGGCAGTGTGCATACATGCCTGCACCGTTCACCAGAACGAGAAATATTGAATCCACGCTGGTGATGGTGATTCTAGCTGTAGCGCGCAATCAGTTTCAAGGTGCCCAATTTGTCGCTAGATCCATTATGGGTCGGTATTTGGCCGATTGACTCAAATTAGAACTGCTGCACGAGCGCGATTCTTCAGGTGAGCAAGATGCGTTCCGTTCCTCGTATAACGAGCTTCCTGCAGCCTATGATCAGACGGAAGCACATTACAACAAGAAATTAGAATGATGATCATTCGAAAACAAAACGAAAAACGGAGGTTGATTATTGGCATGCACTTAGATTCTGTAAAAAAAATACCTACATTCTTCCACAGAGAAGGTCTATAAAAGGAAGCCCCCACTTTGTGGAGCTCGTATTTCCACCAGATCCGGGGGGAATTCGATTGAAAGTAAAGAGGAAGGCAGAAACGCACGTAACTTACTCTCCACGCAGCGCAATCGACCTATCGTGTTCAATTGATCTGAATGTTTATCTGATGGCTTCTCACTCGACTCAGCAGCACACGGAACTTTGGAGCACTACATATTTGCTGTAAGAGGTGCGTCCAAGTTTGTATGCGCTGGGGGAAAATACACACTTGTTGTTACCCGGGGTGTTAAGTGCTTCCCGTATTTTTGGTAAGAGGCGAGCCTTTGAATGGAAATGATTTATCGCCTATGAAGTAGGTAAGGCAATCGTCTGTCGGTCAGGAGCTTTGATTTTCGTGGATACATCGGAGGCTGGACCTCTGCTCGTGACTAGTGAAGTTATGCAAAATGCTGATCTTTAGGCTACATACCATTTGCGCAAAACTTGAAAGCGGCGTTGGATGACGACTTCATGACTTAATTATTACGTTCGATCAGAAACATTTCACCACACATACATACACACACGTGTTGAGAGGTTAAGAGCAACAAACTCTTGGCGTTTGGATGATCTCGTTTTGCTAATAGGATAAGTGGGCGATCGTTTTGCGATTTGCAGAGCCTTATTAATTGCTCATCATTGCCGTCATCGATAGGCAGCAACGCTGGATGGGAGGAGGGTGTGGCCGGTTGGTTAAATATTACGGATTGTCTCCGGTTGCAGTTGAAAACCATTTGTGGCCGGGACCTGAGGCACACGCGAAACATCAATTGAGCACCTTCTGCGGTGTTTGCGGTGGAGTCATTGTCCAATCAGTAGTGCAATGAATCTTGCGTTAACCCAGAAAATGCCTGATGCTCGCTTATTGGTGATAATTGCAGATTGCAGCAGCAGTGATGGACTGGCGACAACACGATGCATTGGTCGTATAATTAGGTTTTTTCCCATGATTTTTTTTATAATTACGGGATTGACGCAAATGATCGGTTCAATGATACATTTTGTATGGAAACCTATCGACAGGCGCTGGAAATGCGGGTGATTTCGGATTGTTGTGAAAGTATTATTCAACAGCCAACTCACTTATGAAACGGTCATTAGAAGTGTAAGTGTACATGTCCCTTTGCGGAATATATAGAAATATGTGTATAGATGGAGAGCACCACATAGAAGAGATGAACAAAAGACTTGTACAGAAATTTGAACAGTAGAAGCGATAATTTAATTCACAGTGCTAAAGCCACTATGGCACTCATCTGAAAATTTGAGGTAAGTTCAACTTTTTTATGGACGACTTGAAGCTATTTGGCAGTGACGTCTCATCTGCATGTTGAACCTGTTCATTGAATAAAGGGTGTTCCGATCAAAATTTGGTCAAACAGTAATGTGTGTGAGTCGCTCAAACTTGTTATTAATATGTCAAATTCATATTCTTTTTCAAGTTCAGTTAATACAGAATACAGGATTAGATTTTGTACAGTCTCCTTGTCCACTTTATTCGCCGCAGAACGCCAGTTTGCCTTGAACTGTTTCTAACTCACAACAGCTTTTTGAGTCTTCTTAAGGTTCCGCTTGACGATGGCCCAATATTGTTCGATAGGGCGGAGCTCTGGCGTGTTGAGAGGGTTCTTGTCATTGGACACCACTTGAACGTTGTTGGCAGCATACCAATCCATGGCAATTTTTCAGTAATGGCAAGATGCCAAATCCGGCCAAAATCGAACGGAACAATTGTGTCGCTTCAGAAAAGGCAGTAGACGTTTTGGTAGACACTAGCTCAGATAAATTTCCTGGTTGACGGTTCCGGTCGCAATGAACGTTGCTCTTCAAGCCAGAGGTACAGATGCTCTGCCACACCAGATATTTCTCCTCGGAACTTTGACAATTTAATGTGCTTGAAAATATCTGCCACCTTTCCTGTCCGGTTGCCATGTAAAATTTCTGTCCAGCAAGCTGTTTAAAGTCTGCCTTGACGTTAGTTTCATCGTCCTGTACCACGCAATCAAACTTCGTAAGCATCGTCGTGTACAACTTTCGCGATTGTGCTTTGGCCGACGTGTTTTGTTTATTGTCGCGATTCGGAGTCACCACTTTCTTGTAAGTCGACAGTCCAGCTCGTTTTTTAGTTCTATCCACGGTTGAAGCCGCCACTCCCAGCTTCTTTGCAACATCTCGGACGGAGAGGTTGGGGTTCCGCTCGTGAGAGTAGTTTGGATTTTCGCCATACACGTGCAAAATTTTGATCCGTTGCTTCTCTTCCTTCGACGACATTTTGATAACTGAGGCTAATCTCAAAATCAAAATAGAGGCATGATGCTACACGCACACATCTTCAGAATGAGGGGTGTGCAAAATTTTTAAACGCACAATGAAAGGAAATTCGTCAAGTTTAAGTCGACCAAATTTTGATCGAAACACCCTTTAGGTTGTTTCACAGAACTGTTAGTAACGATTCTAAAATTAGAAAACATCATTTTGAATACAAAAACACAACATGTTATTATTCGTGAATGAACGATTGAAGCAAAACGCTGTTGACATATTCTTTAATTTAGGGTTCCTTTTGAAAACGCGGTTCACAAAAATCGATTTTTGAAAATCAAATTCAACTTTATACACCTCATTTTAGGTAATACAAACGAAGAAATAACAAACTTGAGCAATTTTGAAAACTTTCAAAAATTTCATAAACACCTCATCTCAGATCACAGCTTCGGTAACGACATACAGTATTGGAAAAAAGATTTGCAATTTGTAGCGAATACTGCTAAAATGCATTAATATAGACGTATTTCGCGCCAAATCGTATTAGGAGTTGGCAGCACCATCTCAGATTTCAATGAAACTTTCTGGATATGTAGACTTTGTCACAAAAAGCCACTTTGTATACCTAGTTTTTTTTTCTAAATTGATCTAGACTGTCCTTTGAAAGGGACAAACTTTTTTAACCAATTTTTCAAATGATATATTATGACAAACCTTAAAAAAGTGTTGTATTGGTATCACAAAACTAGTCAACATTCTAATAAAAATTTTGAAAAACTCGAAATTTTTTCCTACAATTAAAAAAATAGATTTAATAATACACAATATTTGATTTCGATGAAATTCCGATACATTGCGACCATACACTTTATTTTCTTCCCTGATTTAGCCTTAGAACTAAACAAGAGGATTCCGGAGTGATATAATATTTATTTAAAGATATAAACTCTTTTCAAACGGAACTCTTGATTAATAAAATACACATAAAATATAATTTTGTCATAAAATGACAAAATCTCATTAATAAATTGAGTTTCATTGGATTCTGGAGATGATTATGGCGTACACTAATTTAAATTTGGAAAAAATAGACATCGAATACTTTCAGCTACACGTTTTCTTAGATGGCAACGAAACAGCAGATTCCAAAAACGTCCTATCCTGGATCTATTCCGATCATCGCCGCTAGACAGTTCGTAGCTTGTGGAATTGAAGAGACTCTGACCAAATCAAATCCCACGAAGTGGAAGTTCGTCGTACCATCGAGGCTCAATTCGGCAGAAAAAGGAACAAAATGGCACAACAAACTGAATTTCAAGCCCCCCTCGGTCGCTAGTTCAAAGTATCGGAGTTCCTTACACGTCCGGAAGAATTGTGGCCTCGACAAGCAGACCCAGAAATCACCGCAGAGGAACGATCTATAAAAGGAGATCATCGACTTGAACCGCTTTCGTTAAGTATGAGAGACTCTATCGAATAACGTTTGAATTTAAAAAATGGATTTTTTTTCGGATGGTAATAAAAAACGGCTAAGACAGATAATTGCATTTGATCAATTTCCCATGGGAGCTAATTATTTGAGCAAACTTGCAAAATAATTCTACGCTCTTGCGAGCGGCCTTCCGGCAGTTGACCGGAACATTCGCCAAGTCGGACGGAAACATGCGTGTAAGCAGGGCGGGTTCGCCGACTTGGGTACCACATCGATATTCAGCCGCTCCAACGATCGCATCGAGTAGTGGGCCGACGCCCTTATGGTATTTCTTGGAGAACGACGCAACTTCCGGCAGGCATTTCGTACTATAAATTTCCCCGTTCACGGCCATCCCCTTGACATCCCCTTCTCGCTGATGGTCAGCCACAGCAGCACCTTCTTGGGGAACTTGGTGTTTCGTGGGGGAAGTGAAATACGAAGTGCCCTGCCAGTCGTTGCCATCCAGGGTGAGATAGGTTTCGTCGTCCATCACCACCGCCACGTCGCGATTCGTCGGGAACCATCGAGTTGACCATCTTATTTAGCCGCTGCCGCTGCGTCATTGCCTGCAGCTCCGAAACCAGTGGACGCGACTTCCGCTTCTTGACATGTATGTTCATGTTTGCCAGGTACGTTTTCACTGTTTGGCCGGTTGAACCGACCTCCCAGCCAAGCGCACGCAGCGATGTAGCCACTTTTCCCTCGGTCTTCCTCTTCAGCATCCTTTGGAGTTTCTTGTCGCTCAGGATCGTCGGCCGTCCGGAACCCGGCTTTCTTTCGATGCTCTGATTATTGTCTAATAGTGCCAAGATGTTGTAGATGCCGGAACGGGCGTATCCAAACAGTGCAGCACGATGTCCGCTTTCGACGCGGCGGGGTGCCGTTCTTTGAACGCGCACACTTCTGAACGGAGTTGCTTCACTGTGTTTGCCATCACGGTTAGATTTCGACCGATAGAGCTGTCAAATTTTGTCTGCTGACTCATGGGTTACTATGATTGGTGCTGCATGGGTAGTTTCGTCAGTGCGGGTGAAGGTAAATCCATGAAAAATCGGCCATTTCTGTCCATTTTTTTAAATGCAAACGTTAGCAATGGTACTACCACCACCACACTTAATACATCATAGAATTGCGACATTGTAATTGATGCCATAAACCTCAAATGATGATTTGAAACAAGGTACTAATTAGGAGGTAATTCATCTTCGTTGATCCGTAGACGAGAACAGCGCGGGTGGAAAATGACAGCTGGCTAGTTGGCGACTCCTTAGGTGTCATCCGCTCATGGGTTATTGTGGTGTTGTTAGAAGAAAATAAAACAATTTTGTCTCGTTTTCCCATCACTTCGTTTGAGATTGAGATATGTACCTATCACTGCATATCTTTATAATGACTATTTTAGTACAATTATAGTTATTTGATTTTGTCACGGCGAGCGAAAGAGCGCCAATAAAGCCTGCAGTTGGTTAATGACCATAATTGTGTCGGATATATGAATACCGCAGAATACAAATATTTGGACAAAATATTGTACTTTTACCTGGAGTCTACAGTTTTGGAACAAAAATTGGCAAAACCCATATAAGTCGAGTTATTAGTACGAGACACTGAAGAAGTCTGCACATTGTAGACGAAATACGCGTATCTGTCAAGATAAGCAACGGTAGTTGGAATTAAATGGAAAATACTATTTGTTCTTTTAATTTCTAGTTACATATTTTTTAGTTTTCCTCATTCATTCTCACATGGTTATCAAAGCTATATCACTAGTTCTTTTAAGTGCACAGAAGGTTTTTACTAGAGAAAAGAAATACCGAAATTTATTTGATATTGAAAATTATATTTTATCCGGGAATAATACTGATTTCTTTTCAGTAATTTAATATTGACTTCCACTGCGTACTTTGTATGACCTCCCTTGGCACTGATACCGGCTTCCAGACGACGTGGCATGCTCTTACCGATGTTTTGCAAGTTTTCCCATGTTGAATAAAGAGATTCGAAAAGTAAATCTTGTTGGTTACGTTGGTTTTGTCTCTTTTTTAATCCAAGGTAGAACACACACTTTCAAAGTCCGGAGGCCATTCCAATAGCTTCATTTGAGATCCACGGAAAAACGTTTGAATTTTGCACGGCACTGCTTCGCCTCGTTGTCATGTTGGAACAAGAAGTTATTTTCCAACTCAACCTTCAGCAAGGACGATTCCAAATTTCCAGAGAGGGTGTCAATATGAAGCGTTAAATTTCCGGCAATTTTCTTTCAGTGTAGATTTTTAATTATTTGACGGATCGCTGATATAATTCACTTATATGACAGTAGAAAATCGCTACTTTATTTCGTTGTATAACAGCTTACATTCTTATTACATTCATTAAAATGGTGTCGATTCAAGTGAAAGTGCGTAAACGCATTTTGTACGAACGGCAGCAAAATTCGAATTTATCGGTATGCGATCTGGCCAAGAAACTAAAACTACCGAAAAGTACCGTGTTTTGTGTTTGCAAATCGTTTGACCAGCGCTTGACTGTGGATCGGAAGGTTGGAAGTTGGACAAATCGAATAGTTTGTTTCTTTTATCATAATGGACGACAAAACATACGTACTCGAAGACTTTAAACAGCTTCCGTCTGGATTTTTACATCGCAATCGCAACATCGGACAAAGAAGGTGTCAAAAGTCTCGAAGAAGTATTTAATTTGGCTCACCATACGTAGTTGTAGTCGAAAATCTCAAAGTTTCGCATCTACCGGCACTATCAAAAAGGTTGTGTACGAGAAAGAATGTCTGCAAAAGCGGTTACTACCTTTTATCAAAAGCCACGACTCTCCAGCACTGTTTTGGTTTGATTTGGCCTCTTGTCACTATGCGAAATCCGTCCTGGTCAAATGCGTGCCACAAACAGCCAATCGATCAAACTGTCCAGAACTTCACTCAATAGAGAAGTAGTGGGCTCTAGTTAAGCGGAAACTCTTCGAAACTAAGAAGAAAGCAAATGGTACCGATGATTTCAAGAGAATCGTCACGGTGGGCGTATCTGAGGATACCCTACGGAACCTGAAGGCGGGTGTACCACAGAAGGTTCGAGAATTTCACAGAAAGAAGGGTTAACACCTTAATCAACTGTTTCTAAAGTAGATATAACTCTAATGTTGTGAAATAAACAATCGGTTTTGTTGAATTATGTGTAATTTTTTTTCTGCTATTATTTTGATGTCCGAATTTTAACATGGACAGGCTTTACTGCTTGCTAACCTTGGTGAATCATGGAATATGATTTTATCAGAATGCTTCTTTGTTGTAATGGTCCTCTGTTTTTGAGTTTCTGCTTGATAAATAGCTTTCAAATACACACACAAAGAATAATGATTATTAATATTAAAAAAACCATTGCCAAAATTGAAAAGTTGCATTGGTTCTTTTTCGTAGAAAGCGGTTTGCTTTCAAAACAAATACCTTCAAACCGTCAATTCAAAAATTGCCTGCTCTGTACATTTAAAAGTTGAAATTTTCAGAATAAATTGTAGAACTGTCAAATCAAAACCGTGGCATCGTTGAAAACGAAACCAAATTATGTTGATTCCAAAATGAACTTTCGTCTAGAAAGTGTTGTGCAATAAAAATAAAAATAAGCTTCTTGGATTGAAATAAAAATAAAAGTTTAAATATAAAAGGATTTATTTTCAGATTAATTGTAGAATTAATGGCATTGTTTGAAAATGGAGCAAATAATTTTATTGCAACATGAACTTTCGTGATGTTTTCCATCACGAGAGGTCCATGTTGGACATTGTCATCCAAATACACCTGAACAACATCTGCTGCCTGGTCTGCTGCCGTTTGTCATCGCTTATGGTAGCGCTGCAAATAAAAAATGGGATGATTAATTTAACTAAAAGATTACCATTCATGTAGTACATACCCATCCTTCAGACAGAGATTGTTGCTATTATCCGGCCTAAGGAAAGCATCGTCATTGAAAACCTCTATACCGCCTTAATCCAGTTGAAACTGTCCACCACTTGTTTGTTATGTAACAATGTGATCGGGGGGAAAATTCCATGGAAACGATAAAGACTACGAGGACGATGACATGCTTTGTGTTGGTGGATTTGACAGTTCTACAATTTTCATGGTAAAAGAACATACTTTTAAAATTACACACTGAACCGAAAAAAATACACTTTCAAATCAAAAACATAATTTTTGTAGTAGATAATTTAACTTTCAATTTAATGAAAAACAACCACTTTTTAGAAGTAAAGTGCAAAACTTTTAGTAAAACAATATTCCTTTTTTGTGTGCATGGATGCATAACATGAAATGTAGCCTAAAATGGAACGAACTCACCAAATATAATATACCAAATCGCAAATATGTCTTGGTATCAAGATATTCTATACAACGTAGTACAGACTTTAATGTAAACGGGTTTATAGCTCAAATATGTGCTTGGCAAGACCAAATATCCAGTCCAGTACATGATCTGGAGATGCGACGAAAGACGCCGGACGTTTAAGTAGCTGCCCTCAGAGTTGTATCCAGTTCATCACAAACTTTAGAAAACTAATAGCTTAGGGGCCTTATCTCAAAACTGCCATTTTCTGCTAGAAAGAAGGGTAAACAATTTGTTAAATCGACCCGAACGGGTCACTTAATGCTTTTTCTTGCACACAAAAAAATCACATAATCAGTGGAAAATATCCAAGAGAAATTCACTTTAACTTTCACATGATTCAGGAAGTGGAAAATGCTTCGCAAAATCATGTGAATCATATTTGTTCAATGAAATGTAAATGATTAGTCAAGTAGAATTTCCTTTTCTATGTGATGTTCATGTAAAAATCACATATATTAGTATTGGAAATTTCCAGTAGTAGCTACAGTATGTAACCAAAGTTTATCCACCCCTTCTCACTTGGCACATTTGCTTCAAATAATCCACCAAAACATCGAAAAACGATTTTTAATATTAAGTTTATTTCTCAAGGGATAAAAAGAAAGTCAAATAACGATAATTTGATGTAAAAGCACGAACTGTTCGTGTCTGATACCAAATATGTAAGAAAACGATAAAACATAATGCAAAAAAAGTATATCCACCATAATCCTGAGAATCATTCAATATTTCTTGTGACCTCCCTTGGCTTCAAGGACAGCTGGACATCGTCGTGGCATTGACTGGACAAGCTTAGCAGTCGTTTCTGGTGCGATTTTGTCCCATTCAGTTACAACAACTTGTCGTAATTGCTGAATGCTTGATGGTTTGTGTTCCTGAACCTTACTTTTCAAAATAGACCAGAGATGTTCTATTCCAGCTTCGATGTGCGCTTTGGAACCCCATCTTGCTGGAACGTGTATCTCCAGCTTCAGTTTTTGTGCACTTGCTAAAAGTTTTCGTTTCAGTATGTCCAGATAAACCTCGTTTGTCATTATTCCGTCAATGAATTCGAGTTCTCCAACGCCAGACGAAGCCATCGAGCCCCAAACCTGCACAGAAAATGGCAAAAATTGATGCATGGAAAGACGCTCATGTACCACTGTGGCTTGTATAGTTTATTCTTAGCGATCTATTGTGTGCACTCTGTTTACTGATGCGCACATGGGAGAGGAACTCTCTCCTTTTTTTTTTTTTTGGGTTTGTTTTGATTCGCATCGACTGACGATCACTACAGTTTTTTCTCGTCGTCTCCAACGTAGAGACCTCGGAGAGTGGCGGACTTGTTCCGTCGCTACAACCCACCCCGCAGTGGGATGTTAGGCAAAGATTGACGTCCATGGTTCGAGTACCATTGGATACATGCCCTTTCGCTCAATTTTCAAAAACATCTGTTAATTTTCCTACCTGCCGCACTCTGACGGACCTTTCAACACTTTCTCTTCACATCTTTCATTCTAGCCAAAAACATTGTTGTTCACTCTTGGTGCCTCATGGTGATGAGCGAACATCTCCTTCTACATCATAATCGTTACTCCTCGCACGGAGAATACATAACATAACAATTAATGTATGTATGCAATGTTTACATTCGAAAAAGTGACAGGAACGGCTCAATACACGGCAAAATGGTACTAAGCATGTTTGGGTGGATAAAGTTTTTTTTGCATGTTTTACTTCCCTTTTCTGTTGATCTGGGCATAGATTTTCAAGAGCAAGATTAATTCAAGTATATTTTATGGTATAATGATAGGTAACACTCATTTTATCAACTAATATTTGAATCGATAACAGGAAAATTGTAAATTTTAAGCAGGGGTGGATATACTTATTTTACATACTGTAAGTGAAATATTTTTTCAGTGTAGGCTATTTCTGCGAGTCGAGTGATTCTCATACGATGAGCCGACAATTCTCGAATACTTTTTCAAACAGACGTATCATACCGTTATTAGCATAACTGTCCCATGTATTTAGGGAAACCCAAAGAACATGGGACAATTATGCGTAGAACGGCAGTTTTATGTTTTTACACAAAGAGGGGAAGTAAGATTGAAACGTAAATTTCTCAAAACTCTCAGCACCTCAACAAAAAGTAGCATCAAGATCACAATTGTAAAATGTTTTTCCTTGAGTTATTCCTTGAGTTGATGGCCATAGTTTGCCGGAAAGTGTTAAGGGTTTTAAGAATTAACGTTTTAATCTTACACTCAGTAGCAAAAAAAAAGCCGAGCAAAATTTTGCTTCCAAAAACCGCGTTGTTCAACCTCCTGTAAATTTGTCAATCATCCATATTTTTAGCTGAAAACAAATAGACGTCTCTGTTTCCCTTTTTCACCCGATACTGAACTTGCTGAAACATCGGTGCAAAAAAAAAGCCGAGGTGAATTTTATTAATAATACTGTATAACGCTGTACACGTAGTTTTTTCAATCCAATTGATGCTGTATGCCATATTTTTGAAGTTCTTCGTGAGTTACACTAGTTATTTTGGATATTTCAGGCGTAAAAAATCGTGTGTACTTAATAAGATGAATTCACCTCGGCTTTTTTTTTGCACCGATATTTCAGCAAGTTCAGCATCGGGTGAAAAAGGGAAATGCTCATGTTGGTACGTCAACTTTGACGCCAGCTGTAGTCCAAACCACTTGATGGAAACAGTTCAAATTTTGTCCACATTATTTTCTGTACTTTTATAAGCTATGGAGAAATTTGTAATATGCTACCTAAATTTTTCACAGAAATACGGGTTTTTGAAATTGGTATGTCCAAAAATGACTTTTTTCACATATGTTATGATAACTTCAAATTTATAAACTTCATCAACATGAAATTTTGATCACATGAGGTTTATACATTTTGTATAATGTTGTGAAATTTTCAGCTAAAAATATGGATGATTGACAAAGTTACAGGAGGTTGAACATGGAGTTTTTTGCTAACAAAATTTTGCTCGGCTTTTTTTTTGCTACTGAGTGTACTTCCTCTTTGTTTACAAAATCAGAGACGTCTGTTTAAAAAAGTTGTCGAGAATTGTAGAATCAAGTGATTCGACTAACAGTGCAAATCAAATTTGTCTCGTTGAGTGAGAGCTACTGCGACATTCTCATAATTTCCCCACTTTCGAATACCTTACTTTCCATATTATCGTTCAGAACGTTGCTCCAAATACAGGCTCTCAGTGCCAATAAGTCATGAACCCAACCGGAAACGCTAAAGCTGTCATCCGTTTACCGCAAGCAGAATTTTCACTGCTACACGAAGCACTCATCAATTTTATTCATCCATCGACAAACCATGACCAATGCTGACCAGCGAAAACAAAAAATAACAAAAACCGTTGATATTACGAAATCGGATCGCCGCACCATCACTGTCCGGCACTGACTGCTGCCGCCGCGCGCTCATACAGGTTGTGCTTCTTCAGTGTCGCTTCTGGTTAAATTAATTTGGCTCAAGTGCGGACAGTTGCACCACCACCACACCGTGAGACGACGGCAGTCACAGTTAATTGAAAACATCATTTAACAAATAAATATTCATTACGAACCGCTCGAAACATCAATAAGTAAGACCCGAAGCAAAAGAAGAAAAAAAAAAGTAACAAGTGCATTCCCAAAGCTCAATAAATATCCATTTTTTTCGGGGCCAAATTGTTCAAATTTCAGCTCTACCTGCCAGGCTGCTTGCTCCTAGAGCCTAGAGTGATTGCGCGAGGAAAGAAAAACATTCTCAAGACTCAAGATTGTAAAACCCATATTTACCACATCGTAAACGGTTCGATGTGGTTACAGGGTGATGATGTTATTGTTGGTGTTGCAGTTGGGTGTAGTAGGTCTCGAGTGAGTCCGAAAACAAGAACTGCTGACTTTGGGAAGCTTTGCAATCGATCAACATTTTTTTGTTTGTTACTAAGACCGGTTCAAAAATTTAAGTAGAAGCAAAAAGTTGCGTAAACGTTTAACTAGAGTTTCATCCAAGCATCGTTTTTGGTTGACTCAGTTTCCCAGCGGTGCGGTGAAGTCATCCGGGCTCCAGTAAGTGGCGGTAGCACTTCTTCACAAATAGAAACGACTGCGCTTCCACACGTACGTGGTTCGAGATCGCTCCGTCATCATTGGCTGTATGGTTTAATTTTTCACCTCTCTGCCGAGAAGTGGCCTTCGCCACCATGGATGGCAATGATGGCACTCGAAACAGTCAATTGCCGGTAACGTTAGAGTTGCTGTTTTCTAGATGGGTCCACTGCTGGATGCTTGCGTAACTGTGGTCCAGTATTTCAAAGATGGCGGAAACACAACTCATCTCTTGCCTCCGGGTGAATTTGCTATACTCGAGTGTGTGACCGTTTTCATTGACCCGTTTCAGCTTGATTAGGGCAACAAGTACCTAATACTGTTGAAATCTCCTTTCGAGCTGAAATAGAAAAGAAGTTCGATGATCCTTCCGAGTAGATGATAATTATCTCCCCGAGGCGATGTATCCTCGAGAGGTCAATAATCCCGCTCGGAGCGCCGAAATTCCTTTCTGATTATGATTACTTCCTCCCTGTGGAGAAATTCATTTCCTGAGCTCCTAAATTGATCTCAACAGCTGAAAAGTTCTCGCGTTTGCCTTCGTTCTCTTCGAAACCTTTTTTTTAAGCGGTGTCTTAACTTTTTCATCTTCCTTTTGGAACTTGAGGACGGAAAGTTTCCACTGCTGGCGGGTCAATGTTTACGTTTGCTAACACAGCTGTTTGAATTTTAAATGTGCTTACTTCGATCCTTCTGTTCGGTGTGCTGGCAAGCTTGGCTAGCATATTTGTTATGTTTTTTGGTGACTGATGTTTTTGCACATTATTCTTATTCTTAGTTAGGGTAGACGAGAATCCATAGTGGGCAAAAATGGCCGCACTTATTTTCTGCCGGTAGACGAGAGAAGTATAACGTACAAATTTCACATAAATTGTGCTGTTTCCGTTTAAGGACATAAGGGATAAAGTCCCTATCACTTCGAAGTTTTCTGAGCACAAACCTCAAATACTAGTAGGACTTTAGACGTCAAATTTTCAAGAATCATTTGCTCCAATGGAGAATCCATTTGTTAGCAATTTGAGCGTTGTTTGTTTTGTTTTGTTTGAGATTTTAGTCTCAAAAATCGTTATTCTATATCGTCGTAATTAACGTAACTAACCTAACCTATAAATCATTGGAACTGGAGACTCCCTCCAGTTTTACGTTAAGACAAACCTCGCCGAGTTTAGTTTCTTTTCCTCTAATTTCTCATTGATATGCGAAACAATCAGTTTCCATACAAAATACTCAACGTCATTCTCTTTTTCAGATTTTTTTTCCCACTGGAATTGGTATATTGAAGAACGTGCACAGCAAAAAGTAGTCAACGGAAAAGTAGTGTTATTTAAAGAAAAATATGTAAATCGAGTTCTCTATCATTGCACACATACATTGATGATGATATAGTGGTATTCGTATTACCTAATGCGTACACTGAAAAGACTGTATCAAGTTCATTTCAGCGACTACATTTTGCCGTGTACACTCTTTATTCCTCTCTCATGATTTTTTTTTAACTTTTAAGAAAAAATGATGAAAAAATCAAATCTTAGTTATAGAAACATCTATTTCAAAAGATGACAATGATGAAATGATGTCAATGAACACCACCTCGACTATACTTGCGTGAATCACATATTTGTAACATGCATACTTACCTTACCTATCAGACGAAGGCCGGGGTGGCATCTGCTGTACACAGAAGTTGTCTCCATTGTAATGGTCCATGGCTGTACGTCGCCAGCTTTTCTGTCTGTGGAGAGTCCGCAGGTCGCCTTCTACTTGATCGATCCACCTTGCTCGTTGCGTGCCTCTTCTTCTTGTATCCGTCGGTTCGTTTTCGAGAACTATTTTAACTCGGCTGTCATCGGACATTCTTACGACACGCCCAGCCCATCAAAGTCGACCGATTTTAGCGGTGTGTTCGACGGAAAGTTCTCACAGTTACTGATGCAATTCGTGGTTCATTCGCCTCCTCCACGTTCCGTCTTCCATCTGCACTCCACCGTAGATCGTACGCAGCACCTTCCGTTCAAAGACACCAAAGGTGCGTTGGTCCTGCACTAGTAATGTCCATATTTCGTGGCCGTAGAGAACTACCGATCTAATTAATGCCTTTTGGTCAACTTTGTTGTTCGGTGAACTTTCATCGATCTTAGCGTCCTTCGTCCTTCGTATAGTAGGCACGTTTGCCAGCCATAATGCGCATTTGTATCTCTCTGATGGTGTTGTTATCCGCGGTCACCAATGCGTCACGAATGTCTGGCAATAGTATACCGTATTAAATAATCTTTTCTTGACGATCAACGTCCACGAAAACCAACGAATCACCCATGGTCCGTTTGCTCTGCAAAGGTGGTTCAATCGGTCAAGGAAACAATAAGAGGGGTTGTGCATGAGGCAGGGATTTAAAATGTTCGCCATGCCCTCGACCAAATTGAAGCCGTCTTGGTCTTCTTTAGAAGCAGATTGTTTTACTTCTCTGGCCACGCAAACGATTGCCTGCCCGCCAGCTGCTAGGTTAACGCTGACTCCTCACCGCTCCTGTCAAAGAAATATATACATTTATATACATTTATTTTCCTGCATACTATTTTACATATGAAATGATTTAGCTCCATGGGCTCTCCAGCTTCGATTTATTTTGTTATAAGGATTCAAATTTAATATATAAATCTACCCTTGGGTTATTATTAGTTCTGATTTTTCAATTTAATAATTTGATAACCTACACAGAAAATAATAATTAATTTTATCAAGCGCGTAAACTTTCATATAATTCCAAGCCAAAGGAGGCGTATACAAAATTTCATGCTCCATACAACATTGTTTGCAATCTCTCATACAACAGGCTTGATTCAGGCGTTATCTGGCTTGAGTTTACGAGAAATATCCCCTTTCTTTTGTCAAATTTATCATTCCCTTTTGTTACTAGCCAGCCAGATGGGGTAGCTTCTATAATTCCCCTAACCTGTGGTCTAAGCCACGGAGGTCGTCTGAGGTGGGCTACACTCGCCTCTTTTGTCTCAAGGTCGGCTCTTCGCTGTCGTCAGTGATGAGAAGGACAAAATCCCACTCAATTCCCTCTAATTATCGTTTATTAGTTTACTCACTCGATATGTGTGTGTGTAGTGTGGTCGTGTGGCTCGCCAATGATGACGGGATTCTGCTGCGGTGGGGATTCTCGGCGGCGGTGTTGCTGCTGCTCGATCGCCTGATCAAGGGTGGCTTGGTGGATGCGCTCGGCTCGGTGCCCGACGGGTGTCGTGGCGGGTTTTGGGGTTACGTTCCCGGGATATGCGGTAGCTCGATGTTAATCGCAGCTTTGCCCGACGGGTGTCGCGGCAAGGTTTCCGATTCTGCGTCGCCCGATGGACGTCACGGCGTGATCATCATCAGTGTCGCTTGGAAACCTCTGGCACGCGCGTTTCCCCAGTGAACAATGGACGCTTGCGGAATTGGTGCAGGTGACGACACACCCTAACACTTATCGGCGGCTTGACAATGGCGGTAGTCGGCCGGCAATGCCTTTTTAGCCTAGGACCCATTAATCCTGCGGGGAATTAAAAGGTGGTCTTAGGGTTGGGAATTTGCTATTGGGTTTGGTAGATCATAATAGCATACCTGACTAGGATTTCGCAATATCTATATGCAAGTTCTTTCTCACGTCACTATTTAACTATAGTATGGCTTTCACTTTGCCAATACAAACTAGTTCCAAGTACTTTGATGTTTTAGATTTAGCTCTACTTAGCATGACAGCTGAAGTAGAAAAGACCTTTCGCTTGTTCTTGTCCCAGTAGCTTCCTTCGTAACCCGAGAACCTCTCTTTCTCTTTCCCAAATGTCCACCACTCCTCGTCCATATCCTTCTTTCAATTCCAATACCCACCTTATCCTTACTCCTTCCCGTTACGGGTTTTGGTGTGTCTTGGTTTGTGGAAGTGTGTTACAATATTTGTGTAGCAGGAGCTTCCGTTTGTTCGGAGGAGCTTCCGTTTGATGTTGGAACAGGAACATTGTACGGCCTTCATGTCAACTTGCACAACTCAACTGTTTGCAATTCGTGACTCTCTAGTTATTTTTTGCACCCCAAGGAGTTCTCAATCCCGAAGAAATCTTCGATTCTTTTTCGGTACAAATAGCGGTACTAGTAGCATACTTGTTGCCATTCAGTAAGTCATAATCAAGTTAATACAACTAAATATGATCGTAGTGTGCTACTTGGGTTAATATTCAGAGATGCAGTAGAACGATCCATGAAATAGTACCGATCGTTTCCGCGAATATACGTCTTCGAAAGAGGGAAGTAACTTTCGTCGTCCAGAACAAAATATTTTCCGGAATAATTTTATGCTTTCAGCATTATGATTTGAGCGTCGAAATCTATTTCGCAGTGTATTCTGAGGCTCTTGTCTTCTTGCGACATTTTATTCCGACACTTTTCAATGTTTCGCAAATGCACTGGTCAGAATAATTGCAGTTTTCTGTGCGGCATCCCGTTGGCTCAGTGAATCCTTGTTGATAAAGGCACAAGAAAGAGAACGAAGCCATTTTGCGTTAACAATTTTGGATCGTACTCCAGTACCTTGCTTGCGAGTAGTTGCTGCGGATCCTAAGATATGGTAAACAGTAGAACCCGCAACATTTTCGCTGTTGAAATGTTGTAGCGTATACCTTTTGTCGAGATTTCTATGCAGTGCGTAACACTGTAAAATGCGCTAGCGAAATGTTTCTGGTTTCGACAGAATATTGAGCAAAACCGTGCAAGCATAAACAAAAGAAAGAAAAAAAAATTTAGCAGAAAGAGGAGAGAGGGAGAGAGTTAAAACATACACGGCGGGAAAACTGGCCGTGGCTATAGATAAATTTGATTAACTGCTTTTTTGACGTTTGAAGTCATAATGCTATAGAGATCGAGTTATGCTTTGGATTACCAACCTAATGGGCATTCTAGAAGCAACGTAGTAGGCTGTTTCATCACTGTTCGGAATTGTAATATTTAATCATAGAAAGATTATTGTAAAGCTGTCGCCATACGGCATCTATTTCTAGTATATAGTGAGCTATATGCTAGAAAACTATGTAATAGTTCATAGAAACACCAACACTATGTAGTGATAGCTCATAGTTATGAATTGCAAGCAATAGTTTTACGCTATGATGTAGAGCCGTGCCCGTTGTCGTGTGTACACTCTGGAGGTAGTTTCAATGCTATAGTAGTAGGCTATGAACTATTCCATCCAGACGGAAAAGTTCATAGTTTGTTAGCCGAAGTTTTTTGACAGTTCGTTTGAATTTTTTGCTAGTTTGTGTTTCCGCAGTATGTTTAAAAAAAAATGGACCAGAAAAAGAAATTTCACTTGATTGAGCTGTTGGACCAACATCCGGAGTTGTGGGAACCAACTCATCCCGATCACCTGTGGAAGTGTATACTTCAAAGTGAGTATATTATTTTGCTTTGCAATTTCTCATCCGAAGAAAGACTAGACCAGGGGATTTTAATGCTTAGCTAAGTACTAAGTATTTTCAAGATGATAACGTTGACAGGCAAATTCCAACTCTACCAGTTCCGATGTTCAAACTTTGATTTTAATCCGTTTTGAAACTTGAAAACCCGAGTGGATCGAAACCAAAGTCAGCAGTGCGCAATTTGAAGCGTAAAATGTCATCACATGATGACATGGCGCTTCTCTAAAACTCGTGTCCGAACCCACGGACCAACTCGTTGCTGGAGACGTTATGGGCTAAAAACTGCCTTGTATAACAAATATTCGATGGCTCTAAGGAACTTTAATAACAAATTTGAGTAGACCTATGAAGAGAAAATAATTTTCAGAAGAGCAGCTTCTGCTTAAGAGCAGCTGATTGTCCTCGCGCCAGATGAGTCATACAACTTGCCCATCATTGAAGCCGAAACAGTCATCTTAGGAGCTAAAGATCCTTCATCAGATTGCTTATCAGCAATCGGCAAATATCCCACCATCAATGATCCTTCCATTTGACCTACGTACATTTGTATTCGGCATGCATCATAGCCATTAGAATGATGGTGAACTGCCTTTTATAATTTAAATAATCTCTGGCGCTCTACGAAGGATTTTTTTATACTAACGTGCTTTCCGTCAAACGATTGGAAAATTGTAATTTTTCTTCAAAATCACGTGAAATCGGCAGCCACTTCTTTTCTTAACAATATACGTATTTCAAATAAACCTGTCATTTCAATTTTATTTAACATTTGCTGCTCTAAGGACTGGTACATACGAATAATTTGAATCCTCAAAGCAATGAATTCAATCGATTTCCCTGAACTTATATGAAGAACTTCCCTAAACTTCTCAGAAGAACATCCCTGACCTTCTCAGAAAAGCTTCCTTGAACTTATCTGAAGAACTTCCTTGAACTTTTAGAAAGAACTTGCCTGAAGTTCCTCTGAAAACTTCCCTGTAGTTCCTCTGAAGAACTCTAAAGAAACTCATCGGAAGAACTTCCCTGAAATGACCTTCCTGAAATTCTCTGAATAAATTTCCCAAACTTCTCTCCCCTAAGTTTACTGAAGAACACCCCCGAAGTTTTCTAAAGAACTTCCCTGAATTTCTGTGAAAAACTTCCCTGAAATTCATCTGAAGAACTTCCTTGAACTTCTAGAAAGAACTTTCCTGAATTTCTGTGGAGACCTTGCCTGAAGTTTCTCTGAAGAACTTCCTTATAAAGGGCGATACGGTCAAAATTTGGTCAATATCAACTTGACGTACGTCAATTTTGCATTTAAAAAACCTGAACACCCCTCATTTTGAAGGTGTGTGTGTGTAGAATGTTGCTCCTATTTTGATTTTGGAATTCACTCTTCAGTTGTCAAAATGCCGTCCAAGCAAGAAGAGCAGCGTATCAAAATTTTGCTCGCGCATCGCGAAAATCCGAGCTACTCGCACGCAAAGTTGGCAAAATCGCTAAAAGTTGCCAAATCAACCGTTACAAATGTAATTAAAGTGTTTGGGGAACGTTTGTCGACAGCCAGGAAGTCTGGATCGGGGGGAAATCGAAAACCGGAAGCCGCTGAGACGACAAAGAGAGTTGCCGGTAGTTTCAAGCGAAACCCTAACCTATCTCTCCGAGATGCCGCAAATAAGCTGGGTGTATCGTCTACAACCGTGCATCGAGCCAAAACGAGCCGGACTATCGACTTACAAGAAGGTAGTGACTCCAAATCGCGATGATAAACAAAATACGACGGCCAAAGCGCGATCCCGGAGGCTGTACACGACGATGCTGACGAAGTTTGACTGCGTGGTAATGGACGACGAAACCTACGTCAAAGCCGACTACAAGCAGCTTCGGGACAGGAGTTTATACGGCAAAAGGAAGGGAAAGGTAGCAGATATTTTCAAGCTACACGAAACTGTCAAAGTTCGCAAAGAAATATCTGGTTTGGCAAGCCATCTGTACCTGTGGCTTGAAAAGCAGCATTTTCATAGCTTCCGGACCTGTCAACCAAGAAATTTACGTGAAAGAGTGTTTGAATAAACGTCTGCTGCCTTTCCTGAAGAAACACGGTTGTTCCGTACTGTTTTGGCCGGATTTGGCATCTTGCCATTACGGTAAAAGGCCATGGAGTGGTACGCCGCCAACAACGTGCAGGTGGTTCCCAAGGACAAGAACCTCCCAACACGCCAGAGCTCCGCCCAATTGAGAAATACTGGGCTATTGTCAAGCGGAACCTAAAGAAGACCAAAAACTGCTAAGGACGAGCAGCAGTTCAAGGTAAACTGGCTTTCTGCGGCGAAGAAGGTGGACAAGGTGGCTGTACAAAATCTGATGGCAGGGGTCAAGCGTAAGGCCCGGCAATTCGGATTTGGAAAGCGGAAGCCTAACTGAATATTTTTCCTGAATTTTATACTAATTGAACTTGAAAAAGAAATTTAATTTGATTTTTTAAATAAACGATTTCACCGATTTACACGCGTTTTCCCTTGACCAAATTTTGACCGTATCACCCTTTAGTTCCTTTGAAGAACTCGGAAGAACTTCCCTGAAATTGCCTTCTTGAAATTCTCTGAAGAAATTTCCTAAATTTCTCTCCCCGAAGTTTACTGAAGATCAGCCCCGAAGTTTTCTGAAGAACTTCCCTAAACTTCTATAAAGAATTACCCTGAATTTCTGTGAAAAACTTCCCTGAAATTCCTCTGAAGAACTTTCTTGAACTTCTAGAACGAACTTTCCTGAATTTCTGTGAAGACCTTGCCTGAAGTTTCTCTGAAGAACTTCCCTGTAGTTCCTCTTAAGAACTCGGAAGAAACTCCTCGGAAGAACTTCTCTGAAATTGCCTTTCTGAAATTCTCTGTAACCAAACTACCCAAACTACCCCCCGAAGTTTACTGAAGAATTTCCTCGATTTCTCTAAAGAACATCAGAGAAGTTTTCTGAAGAATTTCCCTGGACTTCTGTAAAGAACTACCCTGACTTTCTGTGAAGAACTTCCCTGAAGTTTCTCTTGAGAACTTCCCAAAACTTCTATAAAGAACTTGCCTAAAGTTCCTCTGAAGAACTTCTATGTAGTTCATCTGAAGAACTCTGAAGAAACTCCTTGAAAGAACTTCCCTGTAATTCTCTGCAGAAATTTCAGAAACTTCTCTGAAGAATTATCTGAAGTTCTCTGAAGAATTTTTCTGATCTCTTGTGAAGAAATTTCTAGAACTTTTCTGATGAACTTCCCTATAGTTCTCTGAAAAACTTCCTTGAACTTCTCTAATGATCCTCCTCGAATTTCTCTAAAGAACTTCCATTAACTTCTCTGAAGAGCTCCCCTGAACTGCTCTGAAGAATTTCTCGAACTAGTAATCCGGATCTTCTTAACCCAACTCTTTCAGCAGATTAGCCTTAATTTCCGTGCCTTCAAGACGAGCAATCCACGATTTTGTCCAGACTTTGCGAGTTTTTCGTTTTATCCGCCTTTTCAATATGATGTACGCAGCAACTGCAGCAATTTTTCATTCTCTGTCCATAGCTACCGAATGTGCCCATGATTACTTCCCAAATTTATTTTTTAAAAGCTCGCAACTAAATATATGCGACAAAGAATATCAATCGTGTGTACACCGAAAAATGTTAAGTGATAGCGCTGCGGCAAAGATTTCTACTACATAGCTACTATTACTTCATAGCTCATATTTTTGCAAAACCGTTTCTCGAATTGCATAGAACTATGAAATAGATATCTATATCGGCTATATCCTAGTGAACCAGAGCATACACTCCAAGCACCGTGTGGCGTCACCTTAATTAAAATAAATTGAAACCCACATGTATAACCAATCCTTCTTTTTTTTTCTCTTTGCAGGTTTGTATCTATGCCATCTGAACAAAATCGATAAGAACTACATTAGCGAGTAAGCTTACTACGATTTGTTGTTTATTCAAAATTAAAACCGTTGCCAACTCTGCTCATTTCCGACATAATGCATTGCATTTTCAGCTCGAGCAAGAGCATCTTCGCCTACTGCCTTTAGCTTCCTGAGCATAATCATCGGCTCGGTCCTTAAAAAGCCGGCCGATGTTGCTTATTCCTATCTACTTCTACCGCAACATACCGACGGTAACCCGAAGAGATGCATGTTTTGACTATCACTGAGAGAGCACTGCCTTGGAGAGTCAGAGAGTTCGAAGAGAATCGCTTTCGGCCGACCGTCCGTCATGGGAAATATTCCCTTTTCGTTCCATCAGATGCGGCGGGGCCACATGTTTCTCATATTGAAACGGTCGAGTTGAGCAGCCAGTTCCTTTCGTAAGCTCGGCTCGGTCGGTTGACTCTTCTGCTCATCTTGAATTTGCTACACAGAGTAATGTGTGAATGTTTTGAGTAGCCTTACATACCTCTACAAACGGAAAGGGCTAGGATCAGTGCTGGTGATAAAAAGGCGCGTTCAAAGTGTCCTTGTTTGTGTAGGTGTCAAAAGAAAATAAGTGCCACCACCCATTGCCTTCGGCCCCGCTCCGGCGTCGAAAGAAGAAAAGTACGATTTTCTTTCGCCTGCGACTTGGCGATTTGGTGAAAGAAAGGAGAAAAAAAAACAAGAAGAAATCACACACATGTGAATACCATTTTCAATTTTGTAATTCAGTTAGATTTTCCTAAGCGGTTCTAGACCGCATTAATCGTTCTCTGCGTCTGTGTTCGTATTAGAATAGCTCAAAGTGCACCCTATTTTATGTGCAAAATTGCATCTCAAAATTGGCAAGAGTCCTTCGAGTGAAAAGAATAAATTTGGTGACACATCCTTGAGAGAAAAAAAATAAAATTGTGTCATCCGAGAAAAGAGCATTCTATTGGGGGTAGTGCAAGAGTGTACATAGGATAGTGAACAACTGAAGGAAGGAAAATATGAGTAGTGTATGTGAATATTTGTATTTTATGCACAATTTCCTTTTGTTTGCCATTCATCATTTTCAGGTTTAAACCTTATTTTTTTAGTCGGTAGAAAACCAGTGCATGCGTCCTTGCTCTCTCGCTCTGATCGACAACATCTGCAGAGTTTGTGCAGTTTGTGCATAATTTCGACTGTAGTTTCTCTTCGTCGGGTGTAACAGACATTGGCAGTAGTAGTGGTTTATGTTGATTGGACGTGTCCTCGTGGTCACTTTTTGCGCCATACGTACTACATATGTATGCAGCGCTGTGGACACCAGGAAAGCAGGAAACGTGAGTCCTTGGAATTTCCGGACCGCTGAGACTGGACGTCGCTACGTCGGTGATGTGTTTGTGATTCATCGTGTGAACAGATTTTCGGTCATGTAATCGCATGCGATGCGATTTGGTGTTTACATGATACTACTGCAGCGGGAAGGTTGTCAGATTCGCTGTGACCTCGACGGGAAATAACTGGGTATAAGATCTAAGATATACCTTCAAAAACACCAATTTCTTTGATACTGCAATATTCTGCGGCACCATCGTTTCCTCCATCAAGCTAAACGATTTAAGAAACGACTTTAAAGGCTCACATCGCTGGGATTGTCAGAACTTGGGCTCAGCTGGGCACGTTCAATATAAGATGAAAGATTTACGCCTCGTCTTTCTTCAGTCCTTCTCACAATCGTCTTTATCGAAAGGGTAGAGAAAGAATAGGAATGGGAATCGAAGGGGAAATGCTAAAGTTAGACCTGTGCGCCGATCATAGTTTTGTCGGCGGCGGCGTGAACCGATATGAACCTTATATTTTTTTAATAATAGATTGAGTAGCGAGGTAGGACTGAGAATAAAATAATATGGAATCACAAAGCTCGAATGATGAGAAGTGGGACATATGGGGTCGAATGAACAAAATTTCGATAGTGTCCTATTGTCCTAAATTGTGAATGAAAAATGCATAAAACGTGAAATAATGGTCTAATTCTTTTAAATTTGATCCAATTTATTGTTTTCTTACCATATGTTCAATTGAAAATAAACTGTATCGGGCCGAATGTTAAAACTCAACCTGTGAGTCAAACTATCGCATGTAAAATCAAAACAATGTATGACAGTTGGCCAAGGTCGATAACTTGGTCGGCTACTGATGATGATGATGATGATGATGATGATGATGATGATGATGAAATACTACCATCTATTGTAGCAAGGAAACTTTCCATAGCAGTGCATTAATCTGAAAACGATTTGATCAGGATTCTATTGTTGTTAGTGACCATCAAGCTCTTATATTCAGAGCCAAAAACGTTTGGACGGGCCCGCAAATATAGGGAAGAGAATCTCCTTCCAACAGCAAGTTCACACCCACAGCACAAGAATCGAGCCCTCGATTTACAGAATAAACCCAATAGATGGGGTCATTCCGCGAAATGTTAACAATAGGGAGGAGGCAGTCCCATGCTCCCTATCCAAATCGTTTCTCTTGGGTGCCCTGATGGTCCCTCCCTTTCACCGTTATATATTATGTCATGGATATTTAGTATACTTTGTAGTGGTCATATAATTACTTACCTTGTGTTAGAAAATTTAGCTGAAAGTAAAATTGGTTAGGGTTACCGTTCTTTACTTATTGCTCTGTGTCGACTTTCTGCGTGGTGGTGTTTCTGCTTTTGAAGAGCTGACGTTAGGCAAAGGCCTATGTTGGCATGTGAGATTTTCATGATGGTATTCGCACAACGGCCGTTCAGAATGGTTCAACGGATACATACGAGAGATCATTCCCGATGAGTTTTCACGGGTTTTCTTCATTCCGTTATCATTATTTATAGAAAACAAGAAACATTTTGCTACGTGTTACATTTGGGAATATCTGGGCAATGATCCCCCATCGCCTATTCAAGTGATCATTACAAGCTGTCCATTTTGTTCAGGCACTTTTGAACGTTGCCTTTGATCAAACCCCAATTGTCGCTTCTACACCCAGATAAAAAATTACATTATCAGTGGAAAATATCCACCAGAAATTCACTCAACTTTCATGTGAATGCTGGGAAAATACTTCGTAAAATCAAGTGAATCTTATGTGTCTAGTGAAAACTGAATGATTAGCCAAGTAGACTTGTTTTTCTTCCATGTGATGTTCATGTATAAATCACTTATTTTTGTATTTGAAAATATTTTCATGTGCTTCCACAAGTAGTTGAGTGAAATATTTGTTCATTGTAAGATTCTGTTAAATAATTTTATTTCAATCTTCCTCGGGTATTAAAAAAACGGACACATGAAGACATGAAGACATAAGGGTCAAAATTGACCCGGTGTTCAACCCTCTTCAGAATTTTGAAATTTCAACACAATTTTTATACTCCATTTGAAATTTAATGGTCTCAAAAATGCATTGTTGGTGAATAAAATGTAATTCTAGTAACATTGACCACCGGGAATCTGCTTCAAGGGAAGGAGGTTTAGATTTCGATGTGTAGACAGAATTGTATACAAAATGTTCCAGACTAAAGCTCGATTCAAAGTTAATCTGGACGCACCGTTTAATACACCACCGCGTCCCTGGTTGTTGGAACAAAAAACGTTTGACAGGCATGTTTCACTGACGAGGAAATTGGTGGTAAGCTTTTCTAGATTGATCGACGCATCTCGAAATTACGGTTCATGGAAATTGAGGAAAGAAAATCAATTGTTGACAAACATCTAGAGATGTTAAAATTCCCAAAGTCAACGGTGTGTCTTGTAATCAAACGTTACAAGGATACTCTGTGGATAGAGCACAGCGCATCTATCATAAAAGTGGCTCTGAGGTGTTGAGGTACGTGAAAGGCAACCCAGGTGTCTCCATACGTGATTTGGCAAAGAAATACGATTCCAATTTTCCACCGTGCGCAACATCCTTTCAAGAGAAGAATAGTCTTTTTGTGCCAGTAAACATTCGAATCGCTCCCTGAAACAAAATTTAATGGCCAAAAAGCGAGCACGTTTACTGTACGATCGAGTTTTGACGAAATTTGGTGGCTGTATTTCAATGGATGACGAAACAAATGTCAAAACGGATTATAAACAAAGCCCCAGACGAAATTTTTACTGGTCGTGGGGATATCCCTTCCAGGTATAAATTTATTTTTGCTGATAAGTTTGTTAGGAAACTAATGATCTGGCAAAACTAATGATCTGGCAAAAGATTGCATCGCATCTTTGCGACGCCTTTTAGAACTAATCTGATAATGTCAAGTGACTAAATTTTACATGCTCAACATTTTACCCAAGATGACAACTCACTAAAGCTTCATTTGACAAAGGTAGGCTGCAGCGTCATCTCTGCGCATAATTAGGAACTGATCTGATAATGTCAAATGAATAAATTTTTATATTCCAAAGAACTTTGGAAGACGGCAGCTATCTAGAACCGAAGACGGCAGCTATCTAGAACTTTATTTGGCAAACATAGACTGCAGCGCCATATCTGCAGCACGATTTGAACTAATATGATAACATCAAACGGTGATTCGTTACGCACTGAGAAACTTTACTGAAGACGTAAATTCTCTACAGTGAGTCTGGAATATTTAATATGAATTCAACACAGCCAAAGTAAAATTTCTTTCCCTCTGTAGCAGTTTCCCGGGGGTCAATGTTACCGGAACCAGTTCTTTTGTTCTCATGCATTTTTGAGACCAGGACCTTTCAAATGGTGCATGAATTTTGACTATTAGTTAAAATTTCGAAACTCTACGAAGGGAACCCGGGTCAATATTGACCCTAATGTCTTATGTGTGGCTTTTTTTGTTCAACCACCTTAAACTGATTTTTTTTAAAATATTTTTATGCGAAAAAGAAGAGTTCCATAAAATATTAAAAGTCAGAAAATTTCAGACCGATTGGTTTTAAAATAAAAAACCCGCATTAATCCACCGATGGTGAGACTGAACCCTTCTTACACTTCACCAGAATTCAAATGTGGGCAATATTGTACTGGATACATATTTTCATCAGAAATTCAAAGAAGATTCAGAAATATTAAACATGCCGTACATTCAGTTTATAAAATGAACTATTTGTCAATCCTGAGCGTATTGTTCAGCGATGTGATTAAAATATTACCATAAATAGTCATTAATGACCTGTTTATGTTAGTTATATAAAAGGGGTAATTACATAAATATTAGAAATTTCATAAAATCAGTCCATAAAATGAATTATTAGACAATTCTAAGTGCAATTTTGATTATCGATATGGATTCAATAAGCTTAATAAGTACATTTTCGTTGAAAATTGGTTATAGTAAATGGAGAATAATTTTCGAATATACTCGTTGTAGTTCAAAACAAGACCACTCGAGCCAATCGATGCTGCTCTAATTCTATAGAGTCGCATAGTGTGGCTAGTCCGCTGTATGTGCTATACAACGCACCAGATGCGACACAATAGAATGCAAGCGGCATCGATTGGTGTGATTGGTCTTGTTCGGTTTTGCACTGCAACGAGTATATTTTCATCTCACAATTATGTGCTCTCAGGTATTGTTTTGGTCATATCTCCATGAAGGATTATCCAATCATAATGAAATTTTGACCAGTTATTTGGAGATTTCATAGCTTTGATTTGGCACCAACAAAACTAAAATCGGTACACAAGTAGCTCAGTATGTAATCGGAGACTAAACTGTTTGATTACTATTATAATAGGCCTTCAAGTACTGTTTCGTTCATATCTTCGTAACGAAATGTCCGAATGAAAAAAAAAAATCAATAGCGTTCTATGGGAATGTTGTAGCTTCCATTTGCCGAACTGAAATCGGTTCACAGAGGGCTGAGAAACCGATGACATTATTTGTAACGCACACACACACATACACACACACACATACACACACACATACACACACACATACACACACACACACACATACATACACACAGACATGTGCTCAGTTCGTCGAGCTGAGTCGAATGGTATATGACACTCGGCCTTGTGGGCCTCGGATAAAAAGTCGAGTTTTCAAGCGATCTTAATACCCTTCTATTGATTTAAGAAGGGTAAAAAGATAGCGTACATTGAAGTTGCGCCATGGGACAGAATTGACCACAATATCTTAGAAAGGTTCGTATCTATAAATCGTATCAAACAGCTATAAACTTATTCAAAATTGACTACTATAAACTAGTGAACGGGAAAATTAAAAAAAACATTTCTGCGAAGCAATTTTTGTTTTTTGTTTTGCATTGATTCCATAGTATGTCTGCACAAAATACAATACGATGTTTTTAACACGTATTTTGAATGATGAAACATGTTAGTTTCCTACAATTTCAATGCATTTTATTAAAGGATAGTGTATACCTAAACAATATCAGCTTTGAAAATAACGATGAACCATAACATAAGTGAGAACAGGAGCCTGGGTGGCTTTGGGGTGTTCTATTCTATTGACTAAAATCACGAAATTTCTTTAGTTTCAGATATCTGAACCATCATAGGTAGGAAAACTAAAAAAAAAACTTATTCTGAGCGATTCCTTTTATAGACTAATTTAATAGCAATAAATGTTCAGTTGCGTATCAATGAAATGCGCTTATATGCCTAGCAACCAGGAATTAAAATTCTCACTCAGCTGGGTGACAATCATGCTCTCTCTCAAGCAGGTTGTCGATGAGTAGCGAATCGTTCACATTTTCATCTCTCCTTTTTCGCAGATAATTCATTATTCTCTCTCTTGCATATGCGAAAATATCTTTCTCATGTCACATTTTTCACTGAAAACATGAGGTGTAAAAACCGTGGAGCAAAAAAAACGAGGAGTCGCAACATGAAGAAAAATTGGCGTTTTATCGAATTATAATGTCAGAATAAAACAACCAGTTGCATTTTCAGGTGTCAAAAAGTAAGTGAAAAATAATTACCGGCAGCTAGGATTCACTGAAAAAGAAACGAATCATCAGCTACTAATGCTCTCCGAAAATTATAAATCGCCGTTGCTTTTCTCGCGAAAACTGCTGTGAGCGTATAATAGTCTCTCGTTTCTCACATTCTCATCTGTTTCTCCAAGCGAGTGAAAAAGGACGTTTCTCTTCTCAAGTAGACAAAAATTTCGGTCTCTACTAGGAACAATTGGAGCCATCCATTTTTTAATCAATTCACCCAGAAGAATGTGGTAAGCTTGATGCTTCCAGAATAGTAATATGTTCTTAACGTGGCGATTCCTTTAACATATCTTGGTCATTTGCCAACTTGTTTGATCCTGTATACAAGAAAAAGAATTGTGTCATGATCATTGATCATGTTGTTTGCTTTTCTTCTTTTCTACTTGTTTTTTTTGTAATAATTAAAAAATTCAACCCTTTCAAAATTATTATCAAAATGACAGCTGACCCTTGGTTTAATTAGCATTTAATTATTATTGTGAAATGCTTAACTCTAATTGCGAACCCCATCCGTAGCTACGCGACAAAAAATCAGATATGTCATGAGCTTTCCGGCGACAAAAAATGTCTTCCGATTGGATTCACATCAATGACGTCTATATAAGGTCTGGCCCAACGCACTGCTTATTTGAATTGGAAGCAAAAGTAATGTAAACATTGCTGAGCCGACGAGTGATGACGTAACACTATTGAACTTACTATGGGCGTGCTTAGATTGATATTAAAAAAAACCGGTAAACCTTCATTATCATGCTGAGTTGTGGAAATAATCATGATAAAAATGCCATTTAGTGAGCACAAGCATCCTCCCGAATACCTGGGTCATTTATAGTTTATACGGAGCAAACGAAACTAATGAAAAAATGATATTAGTGTCATGAGCGAATGTTGCTCATTTCACTTATATTGTTGCGGTTACTGCGCCAGACCTTATATAGACGTTATTGGATTGACATGGGTAATCATTGAACAACGGTTGAAGTTCAGCAACGTGACGGATGGCGAAAAGTTATTCTGAATTCCCCGTCTCGTTGGTCGTTAGTCCTCGAAGGGCTTCCTCGGAAACGTTGTGTGGGAGATATTTGTCAATGCTTACCTCCTAGGTAAGGCACGTAAAGTATCCGGTCCCCTGGCAGATATTAACGTCCAGTGTCAAGTTGGCCTCGCCATCCTTTATGACCACGTCGTCACGCATTGCCGAAAAGATGTTTTTCAGCAGCCGCTTCAGTTGCTCCTCTGACTGCTAGCTTGCTGCTCACACACGGCCGGTTTCGACTGATGCTTCCGGATAACAATGACCATCTTGTCCAGGTACTTCTTCACCATTTGGTCGGTTCCACCAAGCTATCGGCCCAAGGCCACCTTTCCCTTTTGGCTGTAGTTTTACGGAGATCCTACAGATAATGCTTGGAGATAATATTTTATTCGTTTAGCAACATTACGTTGTTAAAACCTCGTCTACAACATTTCGTCAATGTACTTGGTTCATGGCTGCTTCTCTCAGTCCTCGTTGACAACCCACACTCGCGAGATTTTGCTGACCATGATCCACCATCTTGCACACTGCCCTTGTACACTCCACGTTTGCTCGTACCGTCCAGAGCGGAGACGAACACCATCATTGCAGGGTTGTTGTCCAATGTTTCTGCAACTTGCCCTACCCAACGTATCCTTCCAGTTTTCGCCGCTTTCTCGATGCTGGGTTTGCCGTTGAGTTGGGCGAACTCGTGGTTGATTCTTCGCCGCCAAACACTATTCTCCTTCACACCGTACCAAGTAGTTGCAGGTCCTCCTTGAGCATTATTCGCGTCACACGCCCACCTTATAAGCGTTTTGTACATGGTACATCTAGGGGGTAAATCCTTTTTGATCGCAAGTTCTTCTGGAGCCCATAGTAGATACATCTACAACGGATTATGTTACTTTGAATTTCACGGCTGTTGTCGTTGTCTGCCGGAAGCACGGATCCGAGGAAGACGAATTCCTCCAACACTTTGAAACGCCGACGTCGTTGATATCGTAACACGTAAATTTGAGACGATGGCGGAAACGTTTATTTGAGTAGGACAGGGGCTTATGATTAATGCGGTGAAAGCAAAATACACGAAAGGAAGCGGCTCCCGAGAAGACAATGTTAACTTCCCATCACGAGTTCAGATCGACGGTGATGAAATCGAGGCGGTAGACGAATTTCGTGTTTCTAGGCTCATTGGTGACCTCCGATAACGACACCAGCAGAGATATAGAAAGGCACATTATGGCTGGCAATCGTCCCTACGAAGGACGCTATCATCGAAAAAAGATCGGCGTATTACAAAGTTGACAATCTACAAGACATTAATTAGACCGGTAGTCCTCTACGGCCACGAAACATGGACACTGCTCGTGGAGGACTAACGCGTCCTTCGTGTGTTTGAACGGAAGGTGTTGCGTACGATCTACGTTTAGTGCAGATGGAAGTCACAACGTGGAGGAGGCGAATGAACCACGCATTGCATGAGTTGCTGGTAGAACTCCTATCGTTCACACCACAAAAATCGGCTCGGCATGTCATAAGAGTCTGGGCTGTAAATGAGCCAAGTAACATTGCCAAAACCATCCAGCTTTATTAAGTCTTATTAAAGTTTTATGAAAGCCACTAGAAATTAATTTGGTTCTATTATGGCAGTAAGAGGTGCCAAAAGATTTCAAATTTTAGTCAGGTTTATGAAAACCTACACAGGCTTGCTTACAACGATCTTAAAACCTTGTCTTTTAAATTTCCTTTTACTCCTATCAAAGGTTTTATTATGACTTTATGAACTCGTAAAATGCTGTTTTGAATTGCCGTTTTAGGACTCATTCAAATTATCTTATTATGGTCAGTTGAAAAAGCATTTTGAAACCATTTTGCCTCCAATAAATACATTAAACGGCAAATTGGCATTGTGGAAATTAACCAAATGACCAAATAGTTTTATAGTAGCCATTGCGAAGATAAATTGGCTTTTTGTCAAAACTGTGTTTTTTTTCCAATCGCCATATATATTTTTTTTAATAATAATTTATTTGTACAGGCTCAATCGAATTAACTTTACAGAGCCAAATTTTCATACTTTTATACATCATTTATCTTAAAACTAAAGTTAGGAGGGAGGAGCCGATTACAATCGCCATATTAAAATATATAAAATAATTGAAATCTGGAAAAATAAAGACATGACATGGCGGCGCACCTGTCTAACTATAAGTAGTATATTATAGAATAAGCATAGTATGTGAGCTGCCTTAAAAGCCATACACTCAGGGGTATTTCAGTACTTGACATTGAACTATTCTATCCATAGTTAGTGGACAGGCTGATCAATACTAAGCTTTAAATAAGTTTAAACAATTTTTACCATGGGCACAATCGGCAGTCTTCATCTGTAGATGGTAAAACAAGTCCAATTTACACCAACAACGCCTAATTGGACACGTTACGAAATCCGTCATTGCCAGCAAGGATAGCTTCCTAAATTTACATAATTTTCTCCACGCGTAAATGCGAGCAGCCTAATTGACAAAAATCTCGCAGAGAAACTTCTGTTGGTCTGCTTTTGCCTCTGGCCCAATATTCGAATCACTTTGCCGCAAACAAAAAACGATACAACCGCATTGCGAACGACCGGTGGCGGTGCTACTTGCTAACTTTCACCGCTTCGCGTCAACGGTGCCGATCATGACGACGACGACGACGACGACGACGTTGATACCTTCGGTGAAGATAAGCCGGGAAATTGATCCGATAGTTTGAACGTTGAGCGAAGGGGGAATGGGGCGCACACCGCTTTGCACCCGTCAACTGAACAGCAGGTGTATCATCGAGTTGACTCCTGGGATTGGCTCCGGACGAGCTTTGCTTTCCTTCCACCTTCTGCCTTTTTTGTAAATCTGTTTCAACTTCCTGATAGTTTTTTTCTGCCCCCTATGGGGCCACGAGACAAACAGTATAACGACGTAGTTGACACTTTTAGCGCTTAGTACGAGTGTTTCCGATTTGTTATTTTTGAATTTGCGCAACATGATATTGGGAGAGAAAAAAAACAAACGTCGCTGGTGGAAAGTAAGGCGCTTGCTTTGATCGACAAAATACTATAACAAATTGTAAAAAAAAATTAATAGCATTATTTAGCGACGGAGTGCCTAATGACAGTCAACATGGGCAATCAGCATTTTTGCATTTTTCACCGGTCTGGAAATCCTTGCGACACAAAACTAACTTTTGAAACGGGCATATGTGTTTTCCGATATAAGTTTTGGTTGAATGTCAAAGCTCAAAATACGCAGGTTGTATTTAAATTGCATCCAAGATGGAGTTTTGGAGAGCCTCTAGAACTTACAGGAGGATTTTGATCAGAATTTTTGCCTGGCGTGGATGTGATACTGGGTTGAATTACTAAGATTAAATTCAACCAATCAAGTGGTCACTCTCTTATACTCTCAATAACCTAAAAATTGAAGGTTGGCATATTGAAACAAATTAACACTGAATTAGATAGTTTCTATAATAATAGTTATATAATTTATTCTTCTAAATCGAATTCAAGTTTTTAAAATTGATGTATTGGCCGTACTAAGGCAGAAGGCAGACTTTCAAAAGGATGAATTACCACAAGGCAGATATTACTAGAAGATTGAAAAGACCGAAACGCTGAAAGACCGACAACACCAAAAAGCCGAAAATAAACCATAAGTATGATATGTACTACCACCCATTGTAGCACGGAAACTAAGTCCGACAGCAGTGAGCTCTCCTCGCTGTTAGACTTGATCAAGCTTTAATAACCACTGATTATCCTAATCATGCCATTGTATGAAGGGCCAAAAAGGGGTTGGGTAGATCGATAGGCAACATCACTTATACGTATCCACAGGGATATAAAGAATCTCCTTCCAACAACAAGATTGGACAATTGGTCAAAAGAGCAAGCAATCTAACATGAGGATGCCCCAATGGGCGGGGAGAAGAGCCCGCCCTCTATTCACAAACTGTTAACAATGGGGAGTTGGCATTTCCACTCTCCCCATCCAGAGTGCTTCAATTGGGTGCCCTGATGGTCCCTCCCATTCCCATGAAATATTTATATAATAGTGTATGTATTTATGTAAATGAAAAATACTGTAATAACTCGGTATCTATTATTTATGATCTCCCTTTGGTGGATCCTGAAATGTAAGAAATGTTGTAAAGTGTTAAAGTGTAGAGTTCTGTGGTTTCACGCTTATGCAAGTTTTTGTTTGTTTTCAGCGATAGCAGCAATTTCCCAAAATCTTGAGTTGAGGTATCCTAAAAAAGTTTGTTAAATTATACAAAAATAACATATATACATTTTAATTTACTGTTGCCATGGTCATTATTTGCTGCTTGATGTTGATTTTATAACAGCAATACGCTTTTATTTTTGCTGGCTATATAATTATTGCTCCTGTGTAAGGGAGTTAAAGACAAATGAAAAAAACAACAAACAACAACAACAAAAAACAACAAGAAATTTTTAAATCATCTAAGATGTAAAATCAATAAAACAATTTCATCAAATATAATGATATTGTGAGTTATGATACAGACACATCAGACACTATCCGAATGGCAAACAGCTCAGATTTGGAAAAAGGTCCATTTGCAAACAAATTTAAAAATACATTAGGTAATAAGTGCAAAAGCCTACCATAGATTCCGTCGCAGCTTCTTTTGTTCAACTAGATACTTCTAGATCATAATGATAATTGGACATATAAGACATAATAATTTAAATTATATATAACCTATTAGGAGCAATTATTTAAAAACAAAATGTTAAAATATAAATCCCAAAAACACCAGTAATGATAAAATGATAATGATGGTGATAAAGAAGATTGATAATGGTTATGAATAAACAATGTCCTTTATGATAATATATAGTCGAGAGATATTATAATATGAACTGAAAATTACATCTGTGCCGACTGCTGTTTTGTTGCAATTGTAGACAAACTTTCGCATCCATTATGAACCAGAAAATTTAGACAATGTATGACTGCCATGAGAAAAAAAAAATAATATTAAATGTTAAATTATTTTTTAATACCTGATGACCTGGTAGACCTGAAAGATATGATAATGGAAAATTATGACATGATTTACCGGTCGCACCCCCTCACTTCGCTATTGTCAGATTGACAACATTGCCCAGGCTACGCCAACCAGCGTCTCCATGTTTCAGCTGGCAGTCTTTTGTGATCATATGACTCGTGGAGGCGTGAGGTAGGAACTTGTGAGGACCAGAGGTCGGTCGCACCCTCCTGCCAAGTTGTCAACTCACCATTTGTAGCCCAGCCGAAAATAAACCATAAGGTAGAAAAAGATCGAAGGAGACGTGAAGAACGGTGTCTGATTTATCTTAGACAGTTGTGAGAGAATTGCAGAACTATGGTGGAAGATGATGATTATCTCTTTTCATTTATTTATATTTCCAATACAGACGCTTTATTAATTTTTTGTAACATAAACTGCCATTTTGTATTTTATTTTCCGTGATTTTCAGAGAAGGAAGATTTATACAAATTCATTTTTTAATGAAAATCAATCTTCTTCCTGTATCAGAAAGCAAACCTCATAGAATTTAATTTTCAATCAGGTTTTCGATCTCATACAGCGAGTGTTTCTGGGTGGCACAGTCCTCTATCGCGGGAACTAGAGACGGCAGTCCTTTCCTCTCATAGCAGCATTTTCTAAAATTCGAGTCAATTTGCTGATAATGTTTTTCTATTTGTAGCTGTAACTGGACCATTCAACTATAGACAATCGATCTTACATGATGTATGGAATGTACTACCGCTCATTGAAGAATAGAAACTAAGTCCGACAACATTATTATTACCTTTAAGCAATCTCGGGTTTAAAAATAGTCTCCTTTCAACGACAAATTGAACAATTGGTAAATAAAACGCCCCAATGAGTGCGCAGAAGAGCCCTCTCTCTATCCAAAAAAAATAGCAACGAGGAGTTTGCATTCCCACTCTCTTCATCCAATTTGCTTCAATCGGGTGCCCTGGTGGTCCCTTCCATAGCCCGATTATATGAATTTATACAAGACTGGACAAAATAGCGTGATCACCAAAACGAATAATTATAAAGAGTGATACCCTTTACATTTTCAAAGACAATTAGGTCTGTGTTGATCAAAATTCAGCTTTCTCTTCCGATATATCTACTCATGCATAGAAATGAATAAAAATCTACAACTGAAAATAAATATTCTTTTCTGCTTTCTTAGCGTTTTCAAGGCCTTTGATTTCGCAATAAGCTTATTGCTTGCTCTCAACTTGGTATGCTTTCGACGAAGTTGTGGAGATATGCTTCATCAATGTTCTGCCAGGCTTTATTTAAAGCTGTGAAGGTTTTTTTTTTTCGTCGCTTCATCTTTATCAACCTGTCCATCCAAAATCGTTCACAAATTTTTAATTGGGTGAATTTAATGTGAAATTTTTAATTGGGTGAGTTTAATGTGATTTACTATGTGATTTAATAACCACAAATTAGTGAAATTCGAAAAAAAAATCTTCTGGTACATACCACATGTAAACAGTCATGAAAGGAAATGCCAATATCAGCAACAGTGATCGAACAATACACGGTAAAATATAATTAGGCAGAAATTAGCATTTTTTTTGGTGCGTCTACTTTGAAGCCAGCTGTAGTCCAAACCACTTGACAAAAACAGTTCAAATTTCGTCCACATTATTTTCCATGTTTTTTTAAGCTACGGTAAATTTTTAAATTTAAACCTACCTAAATTTTACACAGAAACACGGGTTTTTCAAAATGGTATTTCCAAAAATGACTTTTTTCACATATGTTATGAAAACTTCAAATTTATAAATTTATCAACATGAAATTTTGGTCATATAAGGTCTATACATTAGTTATAGTGCTGTCAAATTTTCAACTAAAAATATTCATAATTAACAAAGTTACAGAAGGTTTAACATGGCATTTTTTGGAAGCAAAATTTTGTTGGTTTTTTTTTTGCTTACTGAGTGTATGTCCGAATATTCGAGCTTGGTAATATATTCAGTAATTCAATTATCAGATGGTCCTTTGGTTATACTTCCAGCCAAGTTCTTTAAAATGTCCATTTCAAAATCCTCTTCGATGGTTCCAAATTTGTCACTTTCAACAGTTACACTGTTGCACTGCTTTTTACCCGCATAAGTCCGCCGCACAATTCAGCAGATGTTTTCAACTGGATTTATATCCGGAATACGGGTTGGCCGCCACAACAATTCAATTTGTTTGGTGTTGAACCAGGGTTTTGTAGCCTAACTTGTGTGAGTAGTTTGCTTTAAATGGAACCAAGCAGCTGTTCAAGACCCCAATGTAATCGGATGAGCTCATCCTACAAGATTTAAATGCCACAAAACCCAATTCAAACCATTCGAGATCCTCCTTTAAAATTAAGAATCTAAAAGTATCCTGGGTCGCAGATCCATCGGGACCATTTGATTTTTTTTTCCATCGGAAAAGATCACCTGGAGTGTAGTTAGCATCACTTAATTACTTTCCTGTACGGTTTTTCTTAAACTGATTTCCGCTTTCAACAGTTTTTTTTATCGTCTTCAAATTCCGCTGGACTATGGCCCACTATTTTTCGATTATGTGAAGCCCTAGAGTGCTCGGAGAGTTTTTGTCGTTGGGCACCATCTGTATGTTATTAGTACGAGACACTTAAGAAGTCTGCACATTGTAGACGAAATACGCGTATCTGTCGAAGATAAGCAAAGGTAGTTGGAATTAAATGGAAGATACTAATTCTTCTTCTAATTTCTAGTTATCTGTATGTTGTTGGCGGCATAACACACCATGGTCTTTTTCTGTAATGTCAGGATGCCGTGTTGCTTCAGGAATGGTAGCAGACATTTTTTTCAGACAAGTAACAATTTTAGTTTGATTCCAGCCGTATAGCACTCCTCCCGGCTTTGTTGACAAAACTACATTCAACACTCTTTTGTCCATCAACACCTCCTCTATGCATCTTCAAAGCCGAAATAGGTACAAAGTGGCCCACTCTATAGATGGCTGTGAAAACAAATTAATAAAACCTTTATAAGACCAACAAAATTTTGAAAATTTTCTAGTGAAAGATGTTATGACCACTTGAGAACCATCATAAAATCTATTGGCTGCCATCAAAACCAGCAGACGGCTAAATGGCCACAGCTGTCAAACTTCACGGTGATATCGTGGTTGATTTTTGTTGTTCTGCTTTGTTCGATTCTCTGCTCTTCTGATTCATTTAACAGAAAATAATTTCTAAGAAAAAAGTTCTAGTGTTGCGGGAAATTTTGTTTGATTGCAAAATGTCCAACACAAATTGAGTTTGTTCCAAATCATATAAGCATTTAACTTTATGGTGAATATTAGCAAAATAAGACCCGAAAATAAATGTGCCTCGGAGATCATACGAGTTTACATCAACAAAAACAAAATTAAAACAAATATCTCCGATAAATTAATCATGAATTTCTTGAAAATTTATAGAATTCAATAATGTTATCTAAAAGAATGCCCCCTAGTAGCACACTTGTTGCAATTCAGTTGAGATAACATAAATATGACTTGCTTAGTCATAATCAAGTTACTGCAACTAATTATGATCATATTGTGCTACTTGGGCCCAAATTGGTCACTGATCTACAGTTCATTTGCATTACATTTAAAATTTGGTGTATTTCCACATTTCAATGATTTCTTATATTACAATATGGCGATTGGAAGAAATCACAGTTTTGCCAAATAGCCAATTTATCTTCGCAATTGCTACTATAAAACTATTTGGTCATTTAGTAACTTTCCTCAATGCCAATTTGCCGTTTAATTCATTTACTGGAGGCAAAATGGTTTTTTTCAACTGATTGTAATAAGATAATTTGAATGAGTTCTAAAACGGCATTTCAAAACAGACAAGGTTTTAAGATCATTGATCTATTTCTTTTTAGTGTGTCTTCAAGCGGTGCATTGTTCTGGAACTACCCGTAATGTGCCGAAGGTGTCGATGTATTGACAGCCCAAATTCTTATTTCTGCTGAACCTGGCAACAAGGCAACGCATATTGGCAAGGTTGCTGGTTTCTTATTTCTATAAGCTCAACTGTCAAAAGTGTTCCCTAGTGTGCCATACATGTGGTATGGATTGAAAATCGAACTGCCACAGTTATGAAACATATTCGTCTAATGTGTAAGACTTCGTGGCTGGCACACTGTTCTAAGCGACTCACCCTTGAGCTGTGTAGGTTCTCATAAACTTGACAAAAATTTGAAACCTTGTTGCCATAATAAAGCCATATTGATTTCTAGTGGCTTTCAGACAACTTAATAAAGCTGTATGGTTTTGGCAATGTTTCTTGGGTAGAGCAAACAGTGTGGAAAATTCCTATAAGCGCATGTATATTTTTTGACTGTTTGGCGCAATTAACGGCTTTTTGCAAAACATGAATATGCTACATAAAAGGCATTAAAAAAATTATAATTAAGAAACGTTTTAATACTTGTTTTTTAAGAAAAAAAAATTGAAAAACGAAATAAGTATTTGGTTGGTTTACAATCTTTCAGAATTGTTTCATAAATCCGTTTTGACATTGAGTCAATAAGATTTTCTAACATTTCGGATGGCATTTTCCTTCGCTTATGCATGTTTGTAGCTCACAAATTGCTACGAACTGCCGTCCACCAGTAAAACCTCGTTTAGCCAGGATTTCCCAGAGATTTTCAATAGGATTTCGGACAACGATCTAGGTAGTTCATAATCTGGATTTGCTTTCGGAAAATCATACCAATGACGGCTTGCTCACGTGAATAGCAGCGTCAACTTGTTCAAAGATGAAGTTGTTGTCCATAATATCCTCAGTAAATGGAATGAGAACACCGTCCAGGAGATTCTTAACTCGACCATCGAAATTAATATTTTTTTCAGTCGGAAAAAATCATCCATCCTGCCTTCCAATCTACGTGCTGCTTGGCAAAACCCTAACTCGCTTGAATGTGCTTCGCGTGAGGTTAGAATATTTGGTTTTTACTTGTAAACCTATATCCTCGCAAAATTTGAGCAACACGTTTCTTTGTTATGGGAAGGTTAAGTTCCTCCTTTATTTTTGAAACAACTTTTCAGTCCTATGATACGTCCTCTCGTGGGTCAAAGTCACCTTGTCGACGGTGAGAGGGCTTATCTCATGCTGTAAACATGCATGTGAGACCAAGAATTTGACCAGTAGTGAAAGTATCACATATTCTAGTCATTTTTTCACTGCCACGTCGTAGAACGTTTATATAAAGGCACTAACATCAGGTGTGATACTGGCGGGCTAGGCCGCAATTCACTCTTAGACTTCTTACTTTCAATCTTAGGGAAACGACTGAAAGTACACTTTTCATTTTCGTGGTAATTTATGTTGTTTATCCATTTGTTTTATGGAATAAATAACCAAAATACATGATTTGCTCATAGTATATTATTTGAATGTAATTGCACCATTCTAGAAAGGGGTGAATGTTTTGATCAGGGTAGTTTTCTGATTTCAAAATGGGGCACATGGTTACAGAAAAGTGTAACTTAAGACTGACGGTGGCAAGCATGTATATTGGATATAGGACGCGGAGGGCCCGCTTGGGAAACACCATTTGAAGTAGTAGAGTGGACCTTTCCATGTGGTTTGTATCAGATGCAGTGTTTGATGAGTGATATACAGTATCACAGGATTATTGTTTTCGTGTTACCTACTTGCAAGGCGGTCGGATTGAGTAGGAACATGAACCGTCTAAACCAGACAGTAAATGAATGGAAAGGAGAAGCAAATTAAAGATAAACTAGCTAGATAGGATACTGAATCGTCTATGCTGCCTAGGTTTCATATTTGAAATATTTTTAAATTTGGAATGGCTACAGATCCCCAGCTGAAGAGTAGGCTAGGAATTTAGGGTTCGGACAACAATTTAAGGCAGTGAATGTGCTAGAGTTGTTAGAATTGGGTTCCGATTGTGTTTGGATGGGTTACAGTGATTCGAGGTTTTTGGTCAAAGAAACGAAAAGTTGTTGTGAGAATATCACCAATAATCTCACCTACACCCTGCATCCCATCAAATACTAAAATCTCCTTTCTGTTCTCTTTTTAATATTACTAAATCAGTGCTGGCGGCTTTAAATTTACTATGGCTCCAAGTGGTCTCGAAGTTCAAGCACCAAATCAGTCAGCCCCGGAAGCGGTCTAGGTAGACGAGAATTGCGGTGAAATGGATCGATAAAAGAACAAAGGAGCTTCCCAACCATGGCCTACATGCAGTTTTTGTAAGGAAAGGATGCAAAGACTGCACACAAAGAAAAGTATCATGATAGGACTCATCATCAATCAGTATATAAGAAATCAAAAAGCAATCAAATAACACAGACATTTTGTTAACAACATACTTGTTTTTGAAAAGAACTGACATAATTTAACATACATACATTAAACATTTCAGGTCATTTTTTAGCAACGCGGCCTCCTCATTCCAAAAACTCTACAAACTCTTAATCCAACCTAATCCTTATCCTCTCCCATGGCGTTCAAGTAGTCCGCATAGACTAGTTTGCCATTACCCCTTTCTAACTCTCGGCTTTGGATTGACATGCGCTCTCATTACCCCACCAAACGTTGCAAAATGAAAATGAAAATGAAACTTTTCAGTGTTTCGTCCAAGAACTTTGCTTTCAGCATCGTGCTTGAAATGCGTCAACAAAACTATATTGCTTTGCAAGAAATTGCTGTTCACTACTGGGATCCCATGATGTTGGAAAGACATTTCCAATTTAAAAACATAATTAGTAATGTACGCAGGTTAAAGTTTACACACAAGTTCTTACACGCATGTCAGTTGTGTCAAGATGTCAAAATGTGCATATAAAGGTGTTCTAAGTGTTGATAGTTCTACTGCGCTTACAGGAATTTGGCACCAACACGTAGATAATTTTATGTTAAAAAATAACAATCTCAAAGTGCGATAAAAAACAACAAAATTAATAAGATTCAAAATATTTAGAAATCAGATAGGAGCTTTATGATTCCCTTCGGGCTCGAGGTAGACAACCCAATGTGCCAATTCGAGATATTTTGGCTGTACGTGATTTGGAGTACATGAAACTCATTAATGTGTTTTTGACTAACATTAGCCTTGTATGTTTAACCTGTATGTTTATAAGTTTTTTTTATCTGTGTATGTGTGTGTTTTTTTTCTTTTTCAAAAAAATTTTCAAGTCAAAAGAAAACCATAAATTGTATAGTTATAAGTGTTTAAATAATGTAGAACTTAAATTTAATGTGTTATGCAAACCATACTTTAAATTCTCACCCTCTTTCCCATCCGTAATTTGTAATTCCTATTAACCTCGAGACGGCCGCGAGTAATCGGTTCTATCCCCCTAACTTTAGTTTTAAGATAAATGATGTTTAAAAAAATGGAAACTTGGCTCTGTAAAGTTGATTTGATTGAGCCCTTACAAATAAATGATCATTAAAAAAAATATATATATATATATATATATAAAAACTTCGGAACGCCTATTGGAATTTTACACACTCTACATTCTGTTTAACTAACATTTCCCTTGGTCATCCTTAAAGCTGTAGCACACTGAAAATTTATTTTCGTAAATTAGCTTCCACTCGTTTCGTAAACATGAATTTTGTACGTTAAACAAATGTTTCGTATATTGTCTGAAACATTCATGTTGCTTCTTATCAGGTGACATAGTGCTACATTACACATTTTTTTATACCAGCCAATCGGTGCTTCTCTTTTATCGTACTCATGGATGATGGTGTTGCAGCTGGGGAAAAAAACGAGTCGATATAGAAGATCCCATACATGCAACCACCAAAGAGACGTTTCCTTTTCATTTGTAATTCGTTGCTTTGGACAGTTTCGCATGGCCCATTAATTACGATGGTGTCTTCATAAAAACAACGAATCTGTTTCGTTGCAAAAACCAACGATTAGATTCGTTAGTTCTACCTTCGATTTTGTGATATAATCTAAAATTAATTTTCAGTGCCGGAAAATTTTCTATGAGAGTAGCTTTAGAACTTTTCATTAGAGATATTGAATAGACTATTTGAAATTGAACGAACTTCAAATGGATTTTACCATGTCATCTTATTACTAAACTAGTTCAAATTTTCACATCGTAACCAAAACCCGGTTTAAAATAGTTCAACTTCTATGAAGCAGAAGATTTAAAATGTCCATAAGTTCCTAATAACCTTTCTTGTATATTATACTTGTTTGCTGAAGACTTACTATGTTCCTAAACAAATTTGAAGAGGTTCATTAGCAATAATATCAACATCGAATTAGCTACCGACTTACGGAAGCTTTGGTTTGATAACTCAGTAAGAAGGCACACTAATGAGCCTACCGCGAATCTTAAACCACTTTCAAAAGCCTCATTCAACTTCACGTTCGGAGATTATTAACTTTACGAAAGGTGTGTCTGGAAAAGTTCCGCTGATAAACTCTAAATATAAACCACCAACGAACATACACAGCACCGGGATGCCATTAGAATCGTCAAGGGTATTTCATAACAATGCCAGCATTTGCACGCTTCTCATCCCAGAGAGTCTCTCGGCTTGATGCCATTCTAAAAAGCAGAATGCTGCGTAGAATACAAAATTGGAATCCAGTCATCGTCATCAGTCATCATCATCATCATCATCATCGCTGTCAGCGCCTGACTCGTGTCGGTAAGAGTCATCCAGTAGGCTCTGCGTCACTGGAAAACTCCGGTCGCTATGGCTAGCCAACAAGTCATCCATATTTGATGAACCTGTTGTCTGCTCTGTTCTGCTGCTGGCTGTTGGCTGCTAGTTGGGAGAGCGAACGTTCATTAGCGCAGTGTGTACTTGGCCTGAAGGATGCCGTGTCCTTAGGAAGAGTGAGTGTTCTGAAGCATCTGATGGAAGTCTGTCTGCCACTTTGAATGCGTTCTGTTTGTGCCTTTTCAGCCTGTGCACAAGTGACTAAATGCTAACTTTATCGTCGGAGCAGCTGGGATGCAGAGCAAAAGGGGGTCCTTTTGGCATCACATCCGAGATATAAATACACCGACTGGAATTGGATCAATAATTTGAAATTATGTCTACGGATGTGGAATATGGGAAACAATGTCCTCGTTAGTGTTGCGACGATGTGGAAAATGATAACGGATTGAACGGTCGATGAGATTGAATTCAAACTAAAATTTGACTCTTCAACCAAAACCAACCTCTCCTTGATAAAAAAAGAAGGTGCTTCTGCGCTGGATCAAGTTCAAATTGTGCACACCAAACCTTTGCCGTACAGCTCGAAATAATTGATGAATTCGATTACCTTTTATAAAACATTATCCAACTTGGTTCGTTTTCCACCTTGCCTATCGCGCGGTCTTTATCCGTCTGTCTGTCTGTCTGTCCGCCCGTCCGTCTGCTCGTCCATCCGGCTGTATCTCATCGACTTAGACGGAACTTCCTCGCGCAGTTCCACCTTCCCTCGCCATTATCATAGTTTACGTTTCGAGTTGTTTCTGTTTTCGTTATCTGCGTCCCCGCTGCAGTCCGCCTTCGTCCATTTCCCCGCCTAGCATTGGGTATTAAATTTGTAACGATCGACCTGTTTGCTATGTGGTTCCTCCGTCCAAGTTCGAAGTGAAGTTTTATTGGCAAATTCCAGGGAGAAAAAAAAAAAAGACTCACCGATGTTGTTGAGCGAAAATGGCAACTACAAAATCGCTGCAATCACGCTTTGGCCTCCTTTAGAAAGTCGCGGGGTTGGGTTGCTATCAGCCGATCTAATCGGGGGCCAATGGATGGTTCAGGACCCGGTTGAGCTCCGAAGATCCACGCTAAAAATGGCATCTCTGGTACGTTGCGGCAGGTGATAATGGTCAATTTAGAAGCACGGGGTTACGGATTTTTGGCCATTAACTCGGTACGCTTCTACTGTTTCTCCACATTAGGCTTGGGGGAACAATTTGGGCATTTCTGTTTACTGGTTCCATATAAGGATCTCGTATTTTCTACCACTATTAATAGACGTGTTATGATTGGTAATAAAATTTATAGGACGCTAATGGAATTATCTTAAACTCAAAATCTGGGATCTGAAAGTTGTGAATATGTAGGGTAAACGCACCGATACTAGCTATGTTCCTATTTTGGTCATAATTTGACGATGTTTCATGTTTCTTAAAGTTTCGAGATGCTAAGTAGAGCTGGAACTGTCGAATCGAATCCCAATGATGGGAGTAAACAGACAATTCTTTCGCAACATGCCTAAAGTTTGTGGTTTAACTCCTTCAAGCCTAAGGGGTCATATATGATCCCAAAAGGAAAATGGCTATATAAAGTCACAGACTAAATACAATTGTACACTGTTTTGAGCGCCAATTTTACTATCTGGAAAAAATAAACCTCTAAGTTTAAGGCCTAATTGATGACCAAGAACATCCTGAATATGGAGATGTACAAAAAGAAAAAATAAATGCCTTATTAATAGTGTACAGCGTTGTTTTAGAATATGTATTATCGAAGACTACTTTATCAAGAAGACTGGCAACTCTGCCAAAATCACTTTACGCATGTGTGCGTGTCGTTTCATCAGTACACGCACACAAAGAGATACAGTGGCTTTCAATATTTTTTCGTCTTTTGTCGCTTGAGCCAAATGGTTCACATTTGAGAGAAACAGATAGATTTGAAATTTGAATAAAGCATTCGAGATGGGCTACAAGTAGTGCAGTGAATGTGGAATGCAGACACCCACTCAAGAAGAACATGACCTAGAATAAAACACAAAGCCTACTGTCATCTCCATTACAATTCGTTTTTTTTTTCAGAGTATATTTTTCACAAATAATGAGTATAATATTTTGCTTTGATATTCATTGGCGACGTCTTCCAAATCACGAAAAAGACCCAAGAACAAATCTATAGATGCTCCCGCACCAGCTGATCAATCTGAACATCAGAAGAAAGCAACAAAATCAAACAAGGTGATGACTTCTTTCAATGGCAATCAACTTTTAAACGGGGCAAAGTTCCCCATTCAGTTAGTGGTGTCAGCAAGTTGGTTTCTCTAGACACAGTGGTGTTGTAAACAAACCCAGAACTGATTTTATGATTTATTCAGGCTGAGTTGTTGACAATTTGTTACAGCTGTTCCGATTCGTTGGCTTACTGCGACCATGCTCATAATTTATCACGTTGCTCCGATGCGAAGTAGTACGATATATGTGCACGATTTCCACTACTCTTTCTAATCAAAACGAATTAAAAGACAGCAAAATACTTTGACAACAGATGATTTTTTTTTTTAAATTGTTGTTATGTTTCACTGACATGAGGTCACACGCACACGACTTTTTTCGAGAGAACTTCTAACACATATATACTGAGCTTTTAGCTTTGCTAGATAGAGGAGCTGTACGCAGTGACGGTTGACATTTGCGTGGGAAACGTGAAGAGCTACTACTAACTAAATTTGTTTTTATTTTCATTCTTTGTCTTACATACTTGATTACAATTTTAAGTGATTTAGCCCAGTAGGCTCTTCAGCTTTGTTTTAAGTGTTTAATGTGTTTAATGTGTTCAGTGTGTTATGCATTTCAATTAATTATTCAGATCAGCCCTTGGGGTATTGTTAGTTAAAATTTGATAACCTAATTCTACAACTACAACTACAACTACAATTTGAAAATCCTAGGGGTGGGGAACCAGATTCCGAATGACCTGGTGATCCGATGTCAGGCAGCGTGCCCTGTACCGATTGATAGACTCACTAAAGCGATCGTCGAGCATTTTTATCTCGGCAGACGGTGGACCTCAGATGTTCTTATCCTCGGAGGGGTGTTCAGGATCATCCTGAGGAATTTATTTTGAACACGCTGAAATTTCAGGCGATGTGTTTTAGCGCAACTCTCCCAGATTGGCATGCCGTACTCGATGACTGGAAGTATGATTTGCTTATAGACAGCAAGCTTGTTTTTCAGGGATAATGTAGACCTTCTGTTGATCAATGGGCACAGTAGCTTCAACAAAACGTTACACTTTGTGACAGTTTTGTCAACCTGTTCCCTGAAAATAAGCTTGCTGTCTATGGTAATGCCAAGATAGACAGCTGATTTGGCCCATTCCACCGTTGTGTTGTTTAGGCTAATTTTACAATCCTCAGGCGGAACAAGTCTGGGAGAGTTTGAGTGTGGAAATAGGATGACCTGGGTCTTCGCCGCATTGATACAGATCTTCCATTCGGTGAAATATTCTGACAGAACATTCAAGCTTCGCTGCAGTTTCGCTGTGAGCGCTCTTATTAACCTACCATTGTGGACGACTGCGGTATCATCGGCGAACAACGACAGAGATCCATTTTCAGGGAGCGGGGGTATGTCCGAGGTGAATAGGTTGAACAGAAGTGGACCTAGTATACTTCTCCTGTGCATCGGAAACTGCACCTTACAGTGAAACACGGAATGTCCTGTCCGACAGATAATTTTTAATTATCTTCACCAGAAACATGGGAAGATTGTTTCGTTTTAGCTTGTACACCAGGCCATCGTGCCACACGTTATCAAAGGCCTTCTCGATGTCGAGAAGTGCCATGACAGATGATTTCGAAACAGACTTGTTCCGTCTGAGGATGTTAATGACTCGGTTAAGTTGGTGAATTGTCGGCCGACCACGTCGGAAGCCAAATTGTTCGTCGAGCAAGATGTTCAGCTCGTCGGCAGATGAAAGAAGCCGACGGTAGATCGCTTTCTCAAACAGCTTGGATAATCCTGAGAGAAGGCTGATGGGCCTATAGCTCTTGGAAAATGAAGGATCTTTCCCAGGCTTCTGGATGGGGATGACTTTAGCTGACTTCCAACACGAGGGGAAGTAGCTAACTCGCAGGCATTACTTAAAAATCAACGCCAGATGGTTATAGAACTGAGGGCTCAATTGCTTGAGCTCCAAATTCATAATGTTGTCGAAAACTTGGGCCTTCATGTTCTTTGAGCCTTTGATATAAGTCAACAATTCGTCAGCTGAGATCTCAAACTCCTCTGTGAAGTCGTTGGGGCTTATATGGATGTTAGTAATAAGCGCGCTAACGGCAGCTTCGTGTGGACTGACGATGTTATGTCCGAGGTTGTGGGAGCTGACGAAATGTTGACTTATCTCAGCAGCCTTCTCTGCAGGAGTTATCAAGCGATCCTTAGTGCCATTGTTGTCTAATGGGATCAGCGGTGGAATGGGCCTTGGCTTGGTTTTCAAAATTTTAGTCATCTTCCAGAACGGCTTTGCACAATCTGGGTGAGAGCGGATCTTGTCGGAAAAATTGCCATTTCTGAGGTCCACCATTCTGGCCTTAATAATTTTCGTCACTCGATTACAGTGACTTTTTAGCGTTGGCAAACCGTACTTCTAGTTGAGCTCCTGGTGTGCGATCGGCTGGGCGATGTTGTTCCCCATGTTGGTGAGGAAGATGTCGATTGTCGAATGGGCCCCGGATCTGCTCAACCGGGTGGGAGTATCCGGGCCCAGGACGGTGTAATGTCCCTCTTCAAGGTCTTCCTGCAGGATTATTCCGTTCCGGTTCCGCCGGGTGTTCCCCCAAGTTTCGTGTTTCGCATTCAGGTCGCCGGCGATGATAAATTACATGCCCTTTCGCTCAATTTTCAAAAACATCTGTTAATTTTCCTACCTGCCGCACTCTGGCGGAACTTTCAACACTTTCTCTTCACATCTTTCATTCTAGCCAAAAACATTGTTGTTCACTCTTGGTGCCTCATGGTGATGAGCGAACATCTCCTTCTACATCATAATCGTTACTCCTCGCACGGAGAATACATAACATAACAATTAATGGATGATAAATTGCCCCTGCCTCCGAGTAAGCTTGCGAATGTCGTTCCGTAGGACCGTTGTTGTTCCGTTAGCGGTGCTGGCTTGCTTGGGACAATAGGCCGCGATGATGGTGATAGGGCCGACGGCAGTTTCGATCTCGACTCCGATGGCTTCAATAGACTGCAGCTGGAAGCTCGGAAGCAGATGGCAGTTGATGTTGTAGCGCAGGGCGATCGCAACTCCTCCTCCGCTACGATCAAGTCGCACAATCCGATATCCTGGGATGAAAACGCTGAGTTCCGGCTTTAGGTGTGTCTCGGTGACGATGGCGATGTCGATGGCCTTCCTGTTAAGGAAGTCACCGAGTTCAGCAGCTTTGTTCCGGATGGAACAAGCATTCCAATTTAGGATGTTTATGGTGCGATTATGGTCCATACTTGAAAATAAATTTCATCGTCACGGATGTGGCGGCTTTGAGCTGTTCTTCCTTCGAGCGGCAGGATCGTAGTTGGCGGTAGAGCTCTCGGACGAACTCAACCATTTGCTCCGAGTCATAGAGCTGTCCATCGACCGGTGGTTGTGTGGAAGTACTGCAACCTGGATTACACCAACCTGGAGGAAGAGCCGGCGTGGGGGTGGCGGCGGTTGCTGCGAATCGTTGCTGTACCGATGGTGACGGGCGGTTGGAATGGCGAGGATTTAATTGCAACGGCGGTAGATTTGGCACCTGGTACCGAAGCGCTGGTAAATTTTCCTCATCCATCCGAGGGGGAAGACGGCGTTGACCAGGTCGGGACTTGGTGGACGCCTGCTTGCGGATCGCCAGAAATTCTGCACGTTTGGGATAACTTCGGTTGCTGCCTTCATGGTTATCGCCACAGTTTGCGCACTTTGGAGGGGCACCTTCGTCCATCGGGGCACAATCCTTGGTGACGTGTGCTCCAGCACACTTGCCACACCGCGGTTTCATGTGGCAATTCCGGGTTCCGTGGCCGAACACAAGGCAGTTTCCACACTGCGTCACGTCGTGCTGTCTCGGGCGATACCGGTCCCACTCGACAATGACGTTGAAGAGGGCTCGTGTTTTCATCAATTCCGCCATCGTGACGAACCCTTCTCCAGGTGGACCAGATAGAGTTGGTCCCGATGATTCCCCTGTTGCTGTCGTCTTATAGAGAACACCTTCATTGGTTTAAGAGCGGCCGCTTGCAGCTCCTTGATAATTTCCTGCGGAGTGAATTCCGGAAGGCCACGCAGAATCACCTTCAGCGGCTTGTTCGCTTTGCAGCTACGTGAGCTCCAACAGCACGGTAGTCGGTTTCCGTTGGGCACATGATTTTGTGCCGGTACTGCACAGCTTGTAGAGCGGATTAACTTTAATCGCTGCAAGCTCCGTTCTTAGAGCAGCGATGTTTCTTGACGTGGTGAAAAGGCGGGATCTTCACTTTTTTCGGTATCTCCTGTACCGGGAGCGCAGCAAACCGATTGCTCGCTAGAAGTTGGGCGTTGGGGTCCGATGGACCGGTGTCATCATGCCGTAGCCGCTTGCAGCTGCTCGGTTTTGGCATGGTTTCAGGAACTAATGCCGCTGGTGTGGATGCCACCACTTGTTGATTTTTTCGACCCATTGCCATGGCAACAGGTCGAGCGAGGAAATTTTCACAACCTTGCAGCGTTTCCTTTCGGCTTGCTATCGCTAGTAACTTAGCAAGCGCAGGCGATATTTCACGAACCAGACGCGCAATCGCGGGAAATCGGACGGGGGAGAAACGGGAATAAAACAAAATTTGTATCGAAAGAGCGAAAAACACGACCTATCGAAATTTGTATCGAAAGAGCGAAAAACAGCTTCACTTTTTTGTTTTTTCTTTTTTTTTTTGGGACTTTAACCTATTGGTCATTCGTCTCCAAAGAGCTTCACTGCGCGATGTGGTCCTATTTATATCCACCGTTGCAGGCCGTCAACCAATCATTGTGGTTCACGATTGAGGGGAAATCTGAACTGTTTGTTGTTGAAACATGATTTCATTGGTTGCTGCGTTTGTCATTGATAAAATTGAACGCAAAGTATTACAAGTCTATCCTGGAGTTCCTCGATTTTTCTTGACTACCGAAGAAACATGATTATTTACTTTATTTATGTATTTATTTATTTTTATTACTACCATTAGTACCTCTACAATAGCTTTGTGATATTTTTTAGCGGTAGTTTGTATGCACTTTGTGTTGATGCGTCCACTACCCCGCAAACAATGATAAACTAAATAAATAGTAAAGGACGCAGATGGCATCCCTGTGGGCAGTGTTTATCATTTTTAATCATTTATAAGCATGTTGGGATGATTTTGGAATATATCACATGAAGAATATGATTTTAGAACAACAATAGGAAAGCAATCAAATTAACCAGCAATCAGCCCCAGGTGCCACAAAGTTCTCACCATGACCCATTACTGTTGGTTTTACTGCTGATTTTTAATCATCTGATTAAACCCATGTAGGGTTCGGGATCAATTTCCGTCACCAGCATTATTCAACTGTACAAGATTCAAATGACCTCAAATTCTATTCAAAAATAGTTTCACATAGACACTAGTCATGTACAAGCAAATCAAATCATTTGGTTTGAAACCGTCTGCGCAATAGCAATTGGCAATGAGGGTATTGGTCCACTGCCGAAATGGCCTCGCACCCTACGGTTACAACATGAAACATGAGGCCAAGGCTGCATATTTTCATTTTTGCATTAAATCCATCATTATAGCCACTACAACGGTTCAAAGAAAAAAGTAAAACAGTTGACTACTCATGAAAAATTATGAAGTCTGAGCCGTCGAAAGGCATGTTTCGGTGAAAATCTATTTTTGTCCTCTCTTAAAGTGTTTTCCGGGGCTTCCAGATTGTTCCGGAATGGCCAATATTATCGTTAGTCCATTTCATAGCTAGAAGTAGACTACTCAACAAAAATCATAAAGATTGAGCCGTCGAAAGGCATGTTTCGGCGAAAATTCGTATTTGTCAACTTCTAGGGTTTCCAGGGGTTCCAGGGTTTCCACATTGTCCAGGAATGACCATATTGGTCATTGATCCATTTCAAGGTTCGAAGTAGACTACTTATGGAAAATCATGAAGTTTGAGCCGTTGAAATGCATGTTTCTGCAAAAATCCGTTATTGTCCTCTCCTAAAGAGTTCTTCCGGGGCATCCAGATTGCCCCAGAATGGCCAATATGGTCATTGGTCCATTGCATGGCTAGAAGTAGACTATTTATGGAAAATTATGAAGTTTGAACCGTCGAAGGGCGTGTTTCGGCTAAAACTCATATTTGTACCCTCCTAAGGTGTTCTTCCAGTTCCTCCAGATTGTCCCGGAATAACCAAGTTGGTCATTGGTCCATTTCAAGGCTAGAAGTAGACTACTTACAGAAAATCAAAAAGTTTGAGCCGTCGAAAGGATGTTTCGGCGAAAATCCGTTATTGTCCCCTCCTAAAGCGTTCTTCCGGTGCCTCCAGATTGTCCCGTAGTGGCCAATATGGTCATGGACCCATTTCAAGGTTAGAAGTAGACTACTTATGGAAAATTATTAAGTTTGAGCCGTTGAAAAACATGTTTCGACGAAAATTCGTTACTGTCCCCTCCTAAAGGGTTATTTCATGGCATCCAGATTGTCCCGGAATGGCCAATATGATCATTGGTCAATTTCAAGTCTAGAATTAGACTACAAAAATCAAGGAAAATCAAGAAGTTTGAGCCGTCGAAAAGCATGTTTCGGTGAAAGTACGTTATTGTCTCCTCTGCAAGCGTTCTTCCGGGGCATCCAGATTGTCCCAGAAAGGCAAATATGGTCATTGGTCCATTTCAAGGCTAGAATTAGACTTCTTATGAAAAATCATGAAGTTCGAGCCGTCGAAAGGCATGTTTCGACGAAAATCCGTTATTGTCCCCTTCTAAAGGGTTATTCCGGGGCATCCAGATTGTCTCGGAACGGCCAATATGTTCAGTGGTCAATTTTAACTCTAGAATTAGACTAATTATGCAAATTCAAGAAGTTTGATGTTTCGGCGAAAATCCGTTATTGTTCCCTCCTAAAGCGTTCTTCCGGTGCCTCCAGATTGTCCCGTAGTGGCCAATATGGTCATGGGTCCATTTCAAGGTTAGAAGTAGACTACTTATGGAAAATTATTAAGTTTGAGCCGTTGAAAGACATGTTTCGTCGAAAATTCGTTATTGTCCCCTCCTAAAACGTTCTTCCGGAGCCATTTCAAAGCTAGAAGTAGACTACTCAACAAAAATCACGAACTTTGAGCCGTCGAAATGCATGGTTCGGCGAAAATCCGTTATTGTCCTCACCTAAAGCGTTCTTTTGGGTCCTCCAGATTGTCGCGGAATAGAGGTAGAATACTCTTAAAAAAGCCGTCGGAAAGCATGTGCCGATGAAAATTTGTATCCATCGCCGCCTCACGGATCGTGGCAAAACATGCCCTCCTCTGGCCTAGATTCACTGTGGCCAATCTGGTAAAAAAGAACAGTACTCACCAGAAACTGAAAATTGGGACTCCAACAAGCATTTTGACTACAACGACTTCAAAATTTGGTCATATGGTCAACTTTTCACAATGCGAGTTTGAAATTCGGGTGAATATAACTCGAATCATCTAATTCGTCACAATATATAAACATCCAAGGAAGCTTCGCTTTAAAAAAAAGCTTTTTTTTAAAAAACCTTTTTTTTAAACACTTTTGCAAGCGTATTAGTAGAACTATTGTAATTGAAAAACTAGGAATATTTAAATTAACACTTCACTTGATCACTTTTTCTAAAAATACTGAAGAAGTCTGTAAGTCGCAGACGAAATAGGCTTATCTGTCAAAAGATAAGCTTTCTGTAGTAGAATTTAACGAAATTTGTTCGTGTTTGCTAGTGATGGGTTACAAAAGTATTTCAGTTTTTTTTTATAATTTTAGAAAAAGTGATCAAGTGAAGTGGTTATTTAAATTTTCCTAGTTTTCCATCCCAAGGAAGGCTAAGTACACAGTTTTGATTTTCTGTGGTAACTAATGCACATACATGGATTGCAAGATTTTGCATAAATTCGTGTGAAATTTTATGTAAATTTAAACCAGATTTTGCTCACATCAGATCTGTTGCAGAAAATATTGTGAACAGTTACGTTTTTACGCATGTTTTGGTTTGATGGATTGATATTTTACGCGTCTGTCTCGTAAAATCCACATTTTTTCCTGTTTAGCCCTGCTATGTTTCACCCTGGCGCTCGTCAACAAAAAGAGTGCAATAAACTTACAGCTGTGAACGCAATAAAGTATACATCTTCTTTCAATTCTATGATGCCACCCAGCTTTTCTTTTGATCGGCATCAAGTTGTGATACTGTTTCGAAAAATTGGAAGATAATTTATAGTCACCATCGCGCTCCGGTCATCGCGGTCATTTATCAAAAGAATCCAGCAAACCTGTCATAACATTTTGACTCTGCAAAAGTGCGATAACCACAGAAACCGTTATTGTCTGCCAAATTTGACACTAACTACATTTTATGGTTATTGTTGTCCGAAATAAAATTCCAATTCATAATCGGTTCCGCTTCGACGGCGATGAACCCCTTCCGAGGCGCTTGCTATGATTGATATCATAGCAATCTTCTTGTTTAGTAGTTTCAGAGGGGGGAAATGAGATTTTTTAGGTCGCAAACTAAGTGGAATCGGCAAAATCAATGTCATGACATTTTACCACGCAAAACTGCATTCTTATGTCTGTAATTTGTTTATCCTTAGTTATATGTTTCATATTTTCGTTTAAAACAATCATTTATTTTATTTATTTATTCACTTATATTTTTCTTTCGTTTTTCTTTTCTTTTTCAGATTGTTTCAGTTTCGGATTATGTTTTGTTTTAGATTATTATCAATTCAATTCCCGCGAAACCTTTTCCCGATATCATTCCGCATGTGAAATTGCCACAGTTAAGCCACAGATCCAGCTCGTGGAATGGATCTGTGTCGAGTCGGCAGACACTGAAATTACACACTGAAATCTGTGTCGGCGGGGCGGGGCAGTCGCGGTGTGATGATGGTGGTCGCCTGCGGCACCTACTTCAATCACTGCGAGCATCATCAATCACACAACCCTTTCGCGGTGCAAATTCGAAGTAAGACGACACGACGCGGCGAACGTGGAGAAGTCATTGTGTGTGGTTTGAACTCCAGTCGAGAAGAAAGCATGCCGAATGAGACGCGCGAAAATTGACCGCGAACTTTTTTTTTTCTTTCCATGGCACACTTGTGTTGATTTTGATAATCTTGTAGGAACTTCGTTCAAGGGCACATAGTTTAGTAGTAGTAGTTGTTGTTGTCAACTTTTGTGGGGGAAAGAGCGGGATCGATTTGTTTCGTTTTTAAACACCTGTGCTTGTTCTTATTTTAGTTCACCTGTAGTTAGTTCAATTTCACCTTAACTTATCCGTTGTGATTGTGTTTGTTTGTGTGATTCCTCCGAAAAGTTTGAAGCGGTCCGAAACGAATTCGCCGGGAAGTGGAAAGCCCTACTGGAGGCTGGCGGCGGAGGCGGCGCAGGAGGCGCTTGTGGATTGAGCTTGAGCGATCCGGAACAGCACACTGCAGGTGGCTACAGCGATAACGACGATTGCGACAACGACAGTATGACGAACTCACAGGTACTTGAGCACTATTTTACGTTGTTTGTTTGTATATAAAACACTGCATTGGTTCGATGAGAGAGGTGGAGGAAATGATTGATTTAGATGCAATTAATTGATAAGATTCGTCGTGTTTTTTGTTGTGATTGATAGTGTTCCTATAGGCTGCATATGCGAAACGCGATTAGGAGATTTGCAATCGTAAATATCGTTATTTAACATTAGAAACATGATGCTAGTTAACAAAGAGATCCTCTGGTGTTGATTCAATTTGCAATTTAAATTTAATTCAGTGTGCTTTGACATAGAGGAAACGATCGCTAAATCAATCAGCGGTTGAGATCATTTAACTTTTTTGCGATCTATTGATGAACCTAATGCCAGAATGGCGGATGCGACATCGATATTTGCCAGTTTTAATTCCTAAACCTCAAACTTAACACCCTGCATTTCTGCAAACAAGCATTTCATGGTTGAAGGATCTCGATACATTGGTTGGAAGTAGCAAGAAGGAATGAAAATCATGTTTCCTTAACAAAAGAACCTCCGAATCTCTACACAGTAAGCCAGGATCTGATTTTTGCCGTAGTTCTTATGTTTAAAGCTATGTCCATTTAGAATCCGGAATAATGAAATCATCTGTATCTCGGTAACGGATTGACGTACAAATAAGTTTAATACATCAAAACAGAGGTAATTCACTGTACTTTACGGAAAAAATATCAATACAAATCATTTCTCTTCGTTTTTAATGAAAATTCGCACTTTTTTCTTTATTCCTCCCATCAAACGCTGCACACCTCCGGAGTCAACTTCCTTGGAACATTTGTTCCACATTTTGGTCATCTGAGCTGTTTCTCTACTTTTCTTAAGCTTCCGCTTCATTATTGCCCAAAATTTCTCGATGGGCCGGAACTGCGGGCAGTTGGGATGTATGTTTTTATCGATGAAATCTACGTTATTATCGCGGTACCACTGGATGACTTTCCAGCTGTAGTGACAACTCGCCAAATCTGACCACAACTTCACGGGACCTTTATGTGCTTTAATGAAAGGGAGTACGCAGTTTTTAAGGCATTCTTCCTTGTGCAGCTTCGAGTCCATCGTCTTATTCGTCACGAACACTTTGGTCTTAGCTCCATATCCCTTGCTAAATCATCAGTTTTTTTGGCAAATTTGTCCATAAAAGCAAACTTAAACTTCGCAGGAACACCTCCTCGTGCCGTCGCTATGTAAAATTTTTGGTCAAAAAACTGTCCTAAATCCATTTTGACGTAGGTTTCATCGTCGATGAGTAGGCATCCTTGGTACTTCGTCAAAACCTGCTGGTACAATTTCCGAGCTCGAGTTTTGGTGAGGAAACATTGCTTCAACGTTCTGTTTGGTTGCTTGCTGGCTTGATAAGAACGATATCCTGCTCGCAAACGATTCTTCGAACGGATTCCGGATTCTTACAGGACAGAACTTTAGACGTTTGGTCTGCTTTTTCAAGAATTGGATTATACTTCTTAAACTGGCATTGTGGAATAGATTTTCATTTTTCTGCGAATAAGACTTCGTTTTGTTTTAAACATTACAATTACAAATAAACAAACAACTGAACGATATCGTTCTGAAAGGCATTCAATCAATTTATAATTGTTTCTTAAATCCTAGAAAGTGTGAGCTGTTTAGTGGAATACCTGGAACTAGAAATGAGTAGAAAAATTAGTATTTTCCATTCAATTATAACTACCTTTATTGCTTATCTTGGCAGATATGCGTATTTCGTTTACAATGTGCAGATTTCTTAAGTTTCGTGTACTAATAAGTCGAGTTATTAGTAGATGATATTGAAGAAGTCGACATATTGTAAACGAAATACGCGTATCTGTCGAAATAAGCAATAAAGGTAGTTGGAATTACATAAATGGAAATTACTAATTTTTCTTCTAATTTCTATTTAATTGTTTCTTATTTATTTATTTTCTTGACATAAAGTCATTACAACAATACCTGATACACAATATCCCACAATTGATGGCTGCTCCTCTCCAATTCTGGGGGCACCTTGTACTCCCTAGATCTTACTTCCCCTGTTCTCGCAAATCTTGCTCGTTGCGGACTTCGTCGCCTTGGGCCAACGAGATTTCCATCGAACACCATTCCCACAGGATAGTTGTCCGGCATTCTTGCAACATGTCCTGCCCAGGCGCATGCGTCCAGGTTTGATCATCTTGCGAATACTGGTTTCGGCAGCGAGTTACTATTATTATTACTATTTATCAGAAGCCTTTCAGCCACAGCTGGTTCAGCTCCACTTGAAGCATAAATAAACAGGAGGGGCCAGAAGGGGCCCCTCCGTGAATTTTGGGTCCGGAAGGGACGCCTCTACGGAGTGGATCATATCGGAGTTTTAATTAACTACAAGTAATTACAGAGTAATAACAGTTTGTTTTAGCGTTGTCCTTTTCCTACATGGGTCATCATCAGTCTGTCGGTTGGTGTTTGTGGTCGGGGAGGGTGCTTTTCGTTCGTGGGTCTGGTATCATGTTGACTGTTGGTTGCTGTTAGTGTCATCGTTATCAGAAAAAGAAAGGGCCAGGTGGGTAGCAAAGTTCAATAATTTGGTCGCTAGTACTTGGTGACTTCATTGATCTATATCCGGTTGTACAGATCTGCATCTTTGAGGAAGCATATTAATGCCCCCTCCCTTGTAGTATCCTCACAGAGAGCGTCTCTTATACTGCCAGGAATACCCCAAAGCTGGCGTGGGCTCTCATACTGGGAACAGTAACAAATAAAATGCTCCACGGTTTGCTGTACGCTACATATTGGGCAGTTAATGTCAATGTGCCGGGCAGGTTGTGACAGGCCTTGGTGTGCCTTGAACGGCACCGAGAAATAATACGCCGATTCCGGTGATCGTGAGGAGTGCGTGACTGGGCCCATTCTCTGAACCATGCGTTGCGAAGTGTGTTCTTGCTCCATTTTTTGGTATCTTCACCGGGGACGCTGTGGGTGACAAGTCTATCCATCCTGCCATGGAGGCTAGCTTATCTGCCTCAATAGTACCTGGGATGCCACAGTGTCCCGGAATCCAAGAGACAATGGCCCCTGGGGGCGTGTCGCATTGTTGGAATAGATGGGGTCTCAACGGTCGCCACAACGATGGCTGAGTCCGTGAGGACTAGAAGAGGCCAATCGGTTGGTATAGTTGTCACGATACGTACAGCTAGGGCTTCAGCGGAAAAAATGGAGCACTGTGCTGGGAGTTTGTGGAATTGGCTAAAACTGCAGTCAGCGATTCCTAACCGACCCGTCCGTGTAGGGGATACAGTGTCCACTGTATCGATCTGCGATATGACCTCTGACAGTCTGCATGGCCAAATGCGGGTTGGATCCCGCTCTAAGGGGTATTTTTATAGTGTCTTCGATCTTGACTGTGGGTAGGTTCCAATCTCTAGCTCCACACCAGTGGCTCCTGGCTGACAAGGCTGTTGAGGAGTGGGTGGTTGGCCTCCTCAAGGAGGAAGATTCCTCTGCTAGGACCAGCTGTTTTCTTTTTAGAGAAAACCCATAGTGTGCCTGTACAACGAAGATGCGATGAAATATTTGAACGGTGGTGCTTCTGCCTCGACGCAGGCGGCAATCCCAGAAGTGGACGGAAGGAGTCAGGAGGTAACTCTGATGGCAGTGTGGTAGACCGGGCTAGTTTGTCTTCAACCAACTGTCTAGCGAGGCTCGTTATTGCAATTTCGTACGTGATACGAGTGTTGATGATGGCAGAGGCAACTCGTTGCCTTGTTGAGGGATTGCAATCTGGGTGGCGATCCTGCGAGGCTGATTCGGCTACGGCAGTTGGATTTTACCTCGTCAAAGTTAGGGTGGAATGTTAAAGAACGGTCGATCCGGATCCCGAGGACCTTAATGGTGGAGCTTCGAGTGATGGTTCTACCTCCAAGAGGGACCGGTGTAGGGAGAGGTCGATGGTTGCTGCTGCAGATGTGGATGTATGCGCTCTTCTCGGCAGACAGTTAAAATCCGATGCCTAGGACCCAGTTTTCTACGTGCCTTGCCCTCTGGACCAGCTTCTTCCGCAAGGCTAGCTGGGTGCTCTTGACAACCATCAGGACGATGTCGTCCGGATACACACATATGCGGATATCTTCATCCTGGTTAGGAAAAGGGTGACAGCAATCACCGATCCCTGAGGCACACCTGTTTCTTCCCTGAACGTGGTAGACCAATGGTTGCCAATACTAACTTGAAAAGTCCGACGGCGGAGAAACTTTTGTAGAAAATGCATGATATGCCCGCTCAGTCCCCAGGGGATGAGCTGGTCTAGGACTTCGGCATCCACGCCCAGTTTTAGGCCTTGGCAATGTCGAGTGTGGCAAGCTCGATATGTTTTTCATCTTCCATTGCATCCCTCAGTGCTTGTCCCAGAGTGCCGAGGTGCGTGTTCGTGCCAAATCCTTGTCCTTGCTGGTTGTCATCAGCTCGTTCTTGTAGAGGAAATCGCACAGCCGACGGTTGATAATTCTCTCTATAAGCCCGTAGAAGTGGGTCAGTGGTCGTGACTCCGTTAATCTTTAGGGCGATTTCGTGGTGCTCTCGCTTCCCACTGAGTGCATTCACCCTTCCCCAGAGCTCAGCAGCGGTCTGGTTAGGGTTGATCCCGTTGAGGAATTCCGCCCAGGTAGCGGATTTGGCTGATCCGATGATGTTCCGGCATTCATTTCGCTTCTCCCGGTAAATGCGGGTGGCTTCTTCCTTATCGGAGTGTCCCACTGGCAGTCGTTTCGAGGCTCGGAGGGCTTTTCTCCTGGCTTTGACGGCCTTTTCTGTCTCGGTGGACTACCGACGGAGCGCTCTCTTACCTGGTTTCGGACTGGTCTTGGGGATGCTCGCAGCAGCGGCATCACTGATCCCTGCGAAGACATCACCGATCGAAGTAGCGTTTTCTTCACACACCTCGCCGATTGCGGCCTGGTAGTTATTCCAGTCTGCTTGGTCGTAAAGCCAACGCGGTCTGCGTGAGGTACGTGTGGTTTCATTGTTGTTGTGTATTAGGATCGGGTGATGATCTCTTCCCAGCGGGTCTTCGTGTGCCTCCCAGTAGATCAGTTTGAGGAGGCTGGGGCTGCAGAAGGACAGGTCTAACGCAGATGATCTCTGCCCACTGATGTAGGTGGGTGAGCCGTCGATTAGGAGAGTAAGATCCATTTCCTGAGTGGCTTCGTAAATGGAGAATCCTCGACGGTGGTTGGAATGGCAGCCCCATGCTTCATGGGGGACTTCATTGATGTCACCCAGGAGTAGGCTAGGGCCTTTGATGCCCTTTAATATATCCGTTAATTGGTTTCGAAGGTCGACAAGGATTCCGGCCGGCAGGTATGCAGATATTACTGTGACAGCGATCGGATATGTCAGCTTGACGGTGACTATAGGGAAATCAGTGTCAAGCTGGGTCGTTTTGAAGTCCACAGGAAGGCGGACACAGATTGCCGAGAACCGATAGATGTTTTGACGGCTCTTGAGTATCCGCCTGTATCTTCCGGAGAGGGAGCGGTTAAGCCTGTCTGCTCGGTGTACTTCCTGGAGTTATTGTGGAGTGTACTTCCTCCGTAGTTATTGAAGTACACGTTTACATTCCGCTGAATCGCAAAAACAGCGCCGGAGTGCTGAGGAGGTAAAGCCTAGGATGGGTTAGGGGAAGTGGTAGCAGGGGGTTGTTGTGTGGGGGAGTGTTTGGAATGGGATTGGAATTTCTTATGAGGATGGTTGTTTGCGCCTGCTACCAAACAAGAACCAGGCGATTGCCCGTGAAGAGCCGGCAGATGCTCTAACAGTGTCACTCAAGCAGGCTCTCCATTTGTCGTAAAGGGCGGCATTTGTTTTTGCGCCAAGACTTCCGCACTGGGGGCCTCCGACGACTCACTGTCCGTCACAAATTCACCTTGCACCTTGCATTACATTCTTGTGCTTATCGGTACTATAATCTTTTTGTTTTGTTTTGATTAGCTGTGTTACTTTGACAGTATATTTGAAGGGTTGTTCGTTGTGAATTATGTTTTTAGGGGTTAATGAATCACAGCTTGGGTGCACCAAATGTTTCATTCGCGTTTCCACATCAATTCAAGTCATTCTGTAAGTGATCCACTCAACCGACTTGACCGAAGCAATTAGCATTCAAGCTGAACAATACATTAGGTCTTGAGTAACATTGAGAGATTCTTTTCGTCTGCTTTCTCTTTCCTTAAAAAATTGTCTATTGAACAATTTGCTGATGTTTTTGATGTAATTACACTAATTAATTACGTAATTCCTTAATTACACTTTATGTTACCGTACTGTGTGTTAGATATAATTGAACATGTTTGAACATAGCCATAGGAACGCAAAAAGAAAGTCGGCGAAGAGAGTCTACGAATGTTACTCAAGCCCTAACGCGTTGTTAAGCTTGAATTCTCGCGTAACATTTGAATAAGGTCTATCGCTGCAGCTACAAAATCAGGTGATGAACTAGCCCAGGAAGCTAAAAGTCACCCTAATAAAGACAAAATAAAACATAACAAGCTACAAAAAGCATTTTTCATAGAATTTAATATTTAATGGACAACCTAAACACGTTTTCCTTTGACCAAAGGCTGTGTTCCAATTCGCGAATTAATTTTGATTTTACTTGAACTTGAGAGATGGAAAATAATCGATTAATCGATTAAAATCGCTTTGTTAATGATCAAACTGCTTTCGATATGGCGTCTGTCAAAATTGAGTTATCGTCTGTCAGAAATAAGTCAGCTCGTGTAGCAGACTTAATCGACTATTTTCCGTCAGTCAAGTTTAATTGAAAATTACAATTAATTCGCAAATTGAGACACAGCCTAAATTGTTACACTCAGCGAAATAAACTTCCGATATTCGTGAGATTACATTATGATTTTTTGCCACAAGAAATCAGTATGAATTTCATAAATTTGCCTTATGATAATATAATGATGTTTACAACAAAGCATTGGACCAACTTGGAATTGAACCATGAACGTTGGCGTTCGGATCCAAGGGCTTGATCACTAATCTTCTTCACCGCATGTAAAAATGAAAGGCTAAAGGTGTACAAAAACAACGTTGTGTTAAAAAAATCGATTAAGTCTGCTACTCAAATTGACTTATGTCTGACAGACAGGAACTCAATTTTGACAGACATGTTATCGAAAGTTTGTTGATCAATCACAAAGGGATTTTAATCGACTAAACGATTTTTTTCCATCCGTCAAATTAAGTAAAATTAAAATTAATTCGCGCCCCAAAGTAGATTGTTTCACTCAGACAGAATATTTGAGGGGTTGTGCGTTTAGAGTTATGTTTTAGGGGTGACTCATTTAGCTTGGGTGCACCAAATGTGGATAATTTTCATTCGCGTTTCCATATAAATTCTAGTCATTCCATAAGTGATCCACTTAACCGACTTAACCGGAGCAAAAAGATTTCTTGCGTAACATTTGGAAAAGGCCAGATAGATAATGATTGATTAATCGATTAAAATCCCTTTGTTATTGATCAAACAACTTTCGATAATGTCCCGGATAAAAATAACTATACAATTACAATACTATAATTTAAAATAACGTTCAAATCTATTGCCGACCATGAATCTTATTGTTCGATTAATTGTCAGATTAATGAATAATGCATATTGTCACTACAATAGATCTACTTTTCATCCCATATTCTAGAATTTCCAATAATTATGAAACAATACAATCAACAGAAATTGACTCAAATTTGTTCAGCGAAAAATGATTTTTTTATAGTTAACATACATCCCGAAAAAAAAAGGAAATAGATTTTAATGTAATTTTGAATTATTGTATTTTCATTGTATGGTTATTTTTATCCGGGATAACAAGCCTCTTATCTACTGTGGAAAGAATAACTTCAATTACCATCTTATCGTCATGAACAATACTATTTATTTTACATACTATTGATTCTATTGTATGATTACAATGCATTTGAATGTAAATCTAGAAGATTTTTTTTATCGGGGTGTCTGTCAAAATTGAGTTTCCGTTTTTCAGAAGTAAGTCAATTCGGGTATTCGGGTATCGACTATTTTCCGTTTGTCAAATTTAAGTGAAAATAAAAATAAATTGACGAATTGAGACAGCCTAAGTTGTTAGCAGAGTCACAAATTCATTTGTATAGCCGTGATAAACTGAAGAAAAAGTCGATGAAGAGATTCGATCAAAGAAGATGGGCTCTTTTGCAAGAATCACAACTTCACATTTTGACAGCTAAATAAAAATTAACTCGCACACATCATCGTAGTAAAGACAGCATCTTCTTGATCAGTATAGTGAGCCATAAAGCATCTGTGATTAAAACGATTGCAGCTAATTCAGAACAGTACAAGGCATTTTTCACTTTGTAGAGTGCACCTGCAACCTGACAAAACATAAAGATCACCACTACAAACTTGACAGTTTCTTCCGTAAATTTCTCGTATTACAAAATCTACCCATTTAAGCTTCCAATTCTATCGAATAGAAGGACTTTTGTTCTTCACAACGGCTGTGGTTGATTGATAAAGCAAGTCTCCAGGGTCGACAGATTCAAGGAAGAAGCCATTGTTTACGTTTGTCAGTTAGCCTTGTAAATTTTTTTTGTCAAATTGCTTTTCGATATACTTCTTATTCCAGAATCATTGAAAGTAACTCTAGGTAGCTCAGGTTATTAAGAAGTTCGTAAAGTAATGGACGAATTTAGATTGAAAAAAGAAGAAAACGCTGAGTGTTGATAAATCTGACAGCTCCCATGTTAAAGTATAGGACAAAAATTTTGAAATGCCTCTAAACAATTCAAATGAAATTCTAATTAAAAGCAGTTTGTTGTATCCAATAAGAACATTTTCAGCAAAATAAGAATGATTTTGGATGTTTCAACCATCGAACAACAAAACGCATTTAATTAAAGTTTCGTTTTTTTTGCAGCATTTTGAAATTTTCGTTTTTAACATGGAGGCTATCAGATTTATCACCACTAAATGTCAATGTCACTCGAACAATTGATCACCGTAAACATGTCCTTTAATTTCTCCCCTAAATTCTAACAAATTGCAAATTTTCTCATGAACACCCTCATTCCAGCTATGGTTCCGCGGAGTGCGGCCTTCCAAGTTCCGGCACGTGTACGGTCTTCCCACGCGGAAAGAGTGCTGCTACACAGACATCAGCGTGGTCCGCAGCGGCAACGATGGCAACTTCTGTGCCATCAATCCCACATTCCTGGCCATCGTGGCCGACACCACTTTTGTGGTGATTCCGATCAACCAAACCGGCCGGATCGATTTCCAGTGTTGCAAGGTAATTGGACACACTGGTCAAATCCTGGATCTCAAATGGAACCCGTTCGATGATAACATGATCGCATCGGCATCAGACGATTGCACGGTGAGTGGCAGTTATTTGCTCTTTCCCTAACGATGATTAATTATTTCACCGGTATTTCGATGTAGATCAAACTGTGGAAGATCCCTGAGGGTGGTCTGACGAGCAATTTGACTGACTGTTCGACCGAACTGGTTGGCCACAAGCGCAAGGTGCTGCACATCGAATGGCACCCAACGGCGTCGAATGTTTTGATAAGTGCCGGCTTCGACCATCTGATTTGCGTGTGGGACGTCTCTAATGCCGAGAAGCCGCTGATGAACGTGATCAATTGTCACGTGGATATGATCTACAGTTTGGCAGTCAGTCGTGATGGATCGCTTATTGCAACCACATCCAAGGATAAGAAGCTGCGGGTGATCGAACCGCGCAGTGGAATCGTCGTTTCGGTGAGAAATTTCGTGATCTTCTCTCCTTGAGAAAAGAAAAAAAAATCACCAACTAATTGATCTTAATTTCATTTTCAGGAGGGTGTCTGTCACCTGGGAACAAAATGCTCCAAGGCAGTTTTCCTCGATAACGATCGCATTCTGACGACGGGATTTTCCCGACATTCCGATAGGCAGTTTGCTGTGTGGAATCAGCATGATTTGAAGAAACCCTTGGTACAGGAAGTAATTGACAGTTCTAGCGGAGTGGTCACTCCCTACTTCGATTACGACACAAGAATGATCTACCTTGCAGGCAAAGGAGACGGCAACATTCGGTACTACGAATTGGTAGACGAACCGCCCTACGTGTACTACTTGAATCAGTTCCTTTCGGGACAACCCCAGAAGGCACTGGGATTCATGCCAAAGCGTGGTGTAAATGTAACACAGTGTGAAGTGTTTAGATTTTACAAACTGCACGCCACGGGAAACATTTGCGAACCGATTTCGATGATCGTTCCCCGCAAATCGACCCTTTTCCAGAGTGACCTCTATCCGGATACGCTGGCTGATATACCGGCAATTGGTGCCAAAGAATGGTTCCAGGGGAGAAATGTGCAGCCCATTCTGAGGTCTATGAAGACTGGTAAGTTTAGAAGAACTCGTCGGATTTTTCTTCCAATCAAAACCATCTCAATTTCAGGTGAATCCATTTTGGACACGACCAGTCAGAAAACCCGCACCGAGAGCAAGTTTTCCGCAAACCATCACACCAACGGCAAGCACAATGTCCTCAACAATCACCACGGTAATCTCAATGGTAACAGCAATAACAACCATAACCATAGCAACACAAATGGCCCCCCAGCAATGAACGGTGGCTACACAAACGGTGGCAATGTGACGTCTCTCACCAACGGCAAAAACAACAAGGAAAATGAACACGACAACCGGAAGTTCGACAACAACACGAAAAAGTTTGCCTTTCTGTCACAACCGACGATACCGGATTATAGGCCGCAAGCGGTAACTAACGTAATTGAATGTTGCACTAGGCGGAGCATTTTGAAGTAATTCCTGTTTTACACTTTCATGCAGATTATCGAAAAGAGTCAAAAGACATCGACGAACCAGAGTACAAAGTTCCACCAGCTGCAGGCAATCTTCGGTCAGCACCAGACGGCGAACCACAAAGACATTGCCAACCTGCAGAACAACTTGCTCAGTAATTCGAGAAATAGTTCGCGGAACAGCTCGCTGGAGAATATTAACCTGTTGAACTCGGAGAACGAGGTATGTGTTTTTCGAATCGGGTCTCGGTAATTGGACCGATAAGAAGGATTATATTATCAATGTCAGAACGAAAACTGATCAGTTAGCAAGGCGTTGTTGTAGCCGATATACAAATGGTTCTGTACATTTTCGTTGGAAACAAATTTGAGCTTTTGTTGTTTGCCTTACACTCCCGCGGCACTTTACTTAATTTTTGAGTACAATTGTATGCTATCTCTTTTTCTCTCACGGAAATGTTACTCAATTTTCGTAAAAAGTGGATCTACTCTGAATCAATTGAGTTGATTCACTTTTTAACGAAAATTAAGTAACATTTCCATGAGAGAAAAAGAGATAGCATACAATTGTACTCAAAAATTGAGTAAAGTGCCGCTGGAGTGTATATCCAATTCGTTTTTGAACCTAAGTTGGAACTAGTTGCAACCTGCGATACCCGAGCTTATTGTCAGTGCAAATCTCAATCCGACATAAGGTACAAATAAAACCATACAAACTGACGTTTAACACACAACACGATATCCGATCCGGCTTGAAACTGGATCAAAAACGAATTCGCTATTAGAGTTGCCGTCTGCAACTGGATGAACCTAAAGGCCTGAATACACTCACTGCATCGTGATGCCTTCTTTATACAGAAGAGAAGGCGTAATTGCACCTTCCGTTGGGATACCTCCAATCCTTTACCGTCCTACATCGCCTTCTAGCCAAGAAGGTAGTTACTTCACGCCTTCTATGACTCGCTTGACCGCCTTCCGTGTAAACGCATCACACCGATCAGAAGGCGTAATATTTTGTTTGACGCCGTTTTTACACCTTCTATTGTCGGAGGTGCTGACAATGCCGTCTTGAATCGCTTCATGCCTTCTTGTGTCAAATTGTTTGAATTGTGAGAGAGGATTTTGTTGTTTATCGGATTTTGTTGGCTACGTATGCCACGATATCGGAGAACCACGGTTTTGCGGAAGGAAAAACTACGATTGAAATAAATGCGGCACTTGGTTAACAAATATCGGTTTTTATTCTCTATGAATTATGCGTGCTTCACTGGCAGAATTTCTGCACTAACTGTAACATCTTCACTAGACAAGTTTCTTTCATCTCGCGGCAGTGTTGCCATAGAGTCCACCGAACCCTGTGGCCGGATGGCGTGACTTTGATTTTTGCTTGAATCTTGAATCGTTGTGAGTTTCCAAATTCGTATTGCAGATATACGCAGGCATAATACGGCCCATCGAAATCCTTTGCTTCTTTCCTCTTATGAAACACCACAACAGATTTATCGCATCGGTCCATGACTTCAAAAGGGCCATCATATGTGTACTGCAGAGGGCGCCTAAGAGTGTCGACTCGTACAAAAAACTGTTTGTCGTTTTTCAAATCGTTGTGAATGAAAACGTGACGTCGAGCATGGTTGCTGCCACCGATGGTTCGAACTTGCTGCAAAGATTTCAGAAACTCGGTACCGTCGATATCCCTGGTTACCCGGTATTCGAGGTTGTTGTCTACTGAGCCCAGGGTTAACGGCAATCTATCACACCAGTGTTTGTTTAGGAACAACACACAAGATGCTTGCTTTAAGGGTTCAATTGACCCGTTCGATTAACTCGTTAGTGAGGGTAATAATCTGTCGATCGAACACGATAAGCCCCGAAAAGTCGAGTCATTTTCCATAAACAGTTTCAACTCGTTCGGTGGTAATTATCTCCGGTACTCCAAAACGGGAAAAACCCAGACATTACAGAATGCTTTCACAACAGTTTCGGCTAGCATAGCTGGCAATGGAACTGATTCTGACCAGCGACTGTTTCTATCTACCATCTTCAAGGGGTGACTGTTGGATCAATTGAAATCCTTCAGTGGTGACTCGTTTCATAGATGACAAAACGAATCTTTCCGATACCATCTTCCTAAAAAAATGGTATTTTCCATTTAATTCCACCTACCTTTGCTTATTTTGACAGGTACGCGTATTTCGTCTAATATAATGTGCAGACTTCTTCAGTGTCTCGTACTAATAACTCGACTCTAACTAGTCGAGTTATTAGAACGAGACACTGAAGAAGTCTGCAAATTGTAGACGAAATACGCTGCCGTTATACGCATAATTGTCCCATGTTCTATGGGATTCCCTATATACATGGGACAGTTATGCTTATAACGGCAGTACGCGTATCTGTCAAAATAAGCCAAGGTAGTTGGAATTGAATGGAAAATACTAATTTTTCTTCTCATTTCTAGTCACTTATGGATGTCGAAACGTTCTTTATCCGGCAGATGATTTGACTTGCAGGTCAAAGCGTACGTCAAGGAACGGTAATCCGTGAAGAATACGAAGTTCCTACCCCCTCGCAAGATACCGGAAATATTTTACGACAAGCTTCATCTCAGTCAGCTCACGAGCAACTACCGAATACTTCTTTTGTGAAGAGGAAAATTCTTACATATCTATGTGGACTCCAAGCACATAATGCGATGCATATGACGTCCACAAATACGATAACTAAGTCACCTGATCACCGAAAATACGATTCATAAATCGATGAAAGGTTTGGCTCGCGTTACAAAAGCCAAACTGCATCAGTTTTCGCCATGTCTGAATCCTCAACCGGTACGTGATGGTAAGCCCGCAACATGTCCAAAGTCGTAAATATACACTTCCCTAGAAGATTATTGTTGGTCGGAATGTGTGGGACGGGATAACGACCCGCAATAGTAGCCCAATTTAGACTTCGATAGTCTCTCATAAAGCGCCACCCGCCGTTTTTTTTTTTTGAGACATAATGTAGCGGACTGGTCCAGTTGCCTTTTGACTTTCAGGTTTGGATGTGGTGGGTTATCTCATGATGAACCGTTATTCGCATGGTTTGTGGCACCGATATTTCTCTAAACTCTGCAAGCACCTAGATTATAGTCGATATTTGTGATGCTATGGACAGCTGAATCAACAAACCCACCAACAAGCGTGCAGTTTTGAACTGATGAAATTTGCGGGGAAGTCAGCAGCGATTATTCCTGTGGTAATATTCGCAAGGAAAAAAATCCACGAGAATCTGCGTCGCAATCCAAGATCTGCTGTAATGAACTGGCTAGATTTTCGATCCGTTTGCAGCGTATAATTAAAATTGCGACGGTCCATGTATTATTGGCTTGCTGGTCTGGCTGCCGTATAATTATATTCCATGGCACGAAAAAAAAATCCGTGCCCGGAACCGTGAACTGTAGTCATGAATTCGAGAACGAGCAAAAATACACCGTGAACTGAGTCACGTAATCGGGAACTAGTTCACGTGTTTGGGTAAAAATCATGAAAACGTAAACTACTTCACGGACCGTTTTCATTTTCGTGAACGCTTTTGTTTCTGTGCGTTGATACTAAGAACCACCTGATTATTCGCTGGCAGCCTCAGGAAAGTGAGCATTTTCAGGAATCCACCGTCGACGTTCGGATGACAGCTTATGCATCTTCTCGAGCAGGTGGGTGGGACGCCAATCACACAAATCACCAGTGGCCATAATCCTTTCTAATTTGACCGCGGTGTAAGGTCTGTTTTGATTGCGTCATTTCGGCTTGTGGTTCCTTCACGAGATCGGCAACATGGCATACCGATTGATCAATCTTGGCGACGATCTGGTGGAATTTCGTCACATCTTGCGTAATGCCATTCAAGGTGAATTAAGCCTCGGCTTGTGCGAATCACATAGTTGGGTCCGATTTCCAGAAGTCTGGAAGCTTCACTGCTGCAGCGCAGTGGCTGGTTCTAGGTTCGCGATTTTGTTTTCTATTTGCGTAGTAAATCGAAATCGTCGTTCCGTTTTCTGTGAAACCATCAGTGTCACCAAATATGGCTACGAATCAAAGAATAACCGTATTGTGGAAGAAAGAACTACGATTTAAATATACGTGGCGCTTCGTTTTCAAATATCGGTTTTTATTCTCTCTGAATTATGCGTGCTGCATAGAGGTGGGCAAAATGGCTCACTATAGTGAGCGGCTCCGAACAGCTCATTGAAGTGAACTAGTTCTTTTGAACCGTTTAATAGATCTTTTTGTAACATTTAGCTTTCTCTTATCAACGTATTGAGATTTTTGAATAATTGTGTAATTTTCAATGGAAATATTCGATTTATCTATATATATAAAAATGAAATGCTGTCCGTTCGTGACAGCATAACTCACGAACGATTCGATGGAATTACTTGATTTCTTTTTCATTTGATTCGTCTTGAATCCCAACAGGTTTTTAAAATAAAAAATGTACGAAATTTTTTCGGGAAAGTAAAAAAAATAGGACGAAAGAGGAGCGAATCTCTCATTGTTATTTAGGACTTTTTGAAAAATTATGCGAAAAACGATAATACACTGGAGTCGTTTATTAGTTTTTTTTTACGTGGTGTTCAGAATTCACGCGAGGAGATACTGTTCACTTAGATTTTGTCATTAACGCGTTTAAATAATTCTTTTTATTGCTTTTTAGGAGGTTTCGTAAATTACGGGTTTGTACGTGAATTTTAGGAGCTACTCAATTGTTTTTAAGGATTTTTTTTTCAGCGCACTCATTCCTGCGTAAAAAGCAACCTCACCCAAGTAACATTGCCAAAACCATCCAGCTTTACTAAGTTTTATTTAAGTTTTATGAAAGCCACCAGAAATCAATTCGGTTTTATTATGGCAGCAAGAGATGCCAATAGGTTTCAAATTTTAGTCAGGTTTATAAGAACCTACACAGCTTTTTTACAACAATCTTAAAACCTTAACTTCTAAAATTTTATCCCTATCAAAGTTTTTATTTTGACTTTGTAAAATCATAAAATGCTGTTTTGAAATACCGTTTTAGGACTCATTCATATTATCTTATTATGGTCACTTGAAAAAGTATTTTAAAACCATTTTGCTTCCAGTAAATGCATTAAACGGCTAATTGGAAATTTGAAAAACTTTCAAGCGACCAGATAGTTTTATAGTAACCATTGCTAAAACTGTGATATCTTGCAATCGCCATATTGGAATGAATGAAATAATTGAAATGTGGAAAAAAACACTAAATTTTAAATGTCATACAATTGAACTGTAGATCTAAGGCAAATTTCGGTATTCGTTCAGATAACCTTATTGAATTCCATCAATTTTCAGAAGTTTCTTGATTAATTTATCGAATATATTTCTTTAAATTTTGTTTTTGATGTTATAAACTCGCATAATTTCCGAGGCGCATTAATTTTCAGCTCTTATCATGCCAATATTCACCATACAATTAAATGCGCACATGATTTGGAGCATGATATGCTAAACAAAAAAACTCAATTTGTTTTATATATTTTGCTTTCAAACATAATTTCCCGCAACACTTGAGCTTTCTTCTTAGTAATTATTTACTGTTGAATGAATCAGAAGAGCAGAGAATCGAACAAAGCAGAACAACAAAAACCAACCACGATATCGCCGTGAAGTTTGACAGCTGTGGCCATTCGGCATTATCTTTCATAATAACATCTTTCACTAGAACATTTTCAAAATCTTTATGGTCTTGGAAAGGTTTTATTAATTTGTTCTCACAACCGTCTAAAGAGTGGGCCACTTTGTACACATTTCGGCTTTAAAGATGCATAGAGTAGATGTTGGTGGACAAAACAGTTTTGAATGTAGTTTCATCAACAAAGCCGGAGGAGCGCTATACGGCTGGAATAGAACTGAAATTGTTACTTGGGCAGTGTAAACGTGTAGGTTCACGTATAAATTGAAACGTTTGTATTGGTGATATCTCGCAGCGAGACGTAAATAGGAGTGAAGTTCGATGGAGAATTAGAGTATTAGTTTTTGTATTCTATGTTGAACTGACAGGTGTATAATAACATTTTTGTTTATATTAGTATCGTTCACTGTAAGATTAATCATTGCATCAGGAAAGTGAAAACGAACATATTACTAGAAATTTAGAAGAAACTAATTATGTTGCAATTTCAATTTCAATTAGTATTATTGTGCAATGCCTCATACTAGACGAAATAATATTGGTCGCTGCAGCCGCACGACTGTTAGCGCAGCAAAATCTTGAATGAGACGTTCTGCATGCAACTCAAAATGACTTGGATCGACAACGAATGGCACGGGCTCGACTGATGTTGGATCAAGAAGAGAGGTCGAAATACAAGCGATAGAAAGAAGCGTAATCGGGAAGTATCAGAAAGATCTGGTGACAATCGTACCCAAAATAATATCACTAAACGACTACGACAGCAAACCTATATTCTGCAAAATCTTCAACGTGCATTTCAATATGATCCTTTGATTAATTTCAGTGCGGATATATCAATAGCCATTGAATCAATGAGTGAAGTTTGTTCTCATTGTTATGCATTGTAGCTCCCAAATGAAACACCGAATGAATTGTGTTGTGCAAGTGGCAAAGTTAAAGTAACGCCACTAAATCCACCACCAGAGCGTTTGCGCTTATTGGTGTCTGGATCAGAAAGTGATTCTAAACATATTCTGCAGAACATCCAGAGTTATAATGGTTGTTTTCAAATGACTTCGTTTGGGGCAACGAACATAATAAGAAACGAACATAATAAAATAACAGTTCATGCCAACACCTATGGTAATATCTATAATGTTCTATAAGTTTTCTTGAACAATAAACTTACAGCAACACATTTTGATTAAATCATCACACAACAGTAAGAAATTAACTCTAAATAAAAGGAATTAATACTAATTGCAAATAAACTTTTTCATTTATAACTCCTTCTCCAATTTTCCATTAAGTAATTTAATTATGGGCAGGACAACGTCTGCCGGGCCAGTAGTTAGAAAATAAAATTTAAAAAAAAACATAATTACATTTTAGGTATGGTTAACATTGATAAACATAATTAGAGAAATATTTGTTGCCGTTTGCCTACTGCGTTTCTCACAAACCAGTTGTCCTGCTTTCGAAAAGATCCGCTCACAAGGTACAGACGTCGCCGGAATGCACAAATTTTTCATTGCCATCTGATGCAGTTTGGGATAGACTAGCTTCCTGGACTCCCACCAAACTAGAGGGTCACATGATCTGAGCAAATACGGTTCCGCTAGATATTTATCCAATTTGACAATACTAGCCGCTGTTGGATCATGTGTTGTTTGTAGCTGCTTATTTTCTCATCGAATTGTTCCCATATGGATGATTGAGTAACAAGTGGTTGGGGGTCAGCTTGCTGGTTTCCATCCGATGAATCAATATACTGCTGCATTTCGTGCATGAGCGCCTGGTACGTCGCGTTGTTATTTTCTACATCTCCAAAACCTTGCTTCTTAAAGCGCGGATCAAGAAGGATAGCTTGAGCGATTTGTTCATTCAATTCTCTTTTCCCGAACCGCTTGTTGAGACCATCCTCCAGTTCAACTACCAACCTCTTGATATTTTGAGGAAGGGAATCGTCTGAATACAGTTTAATCAGATCCCTCATAATGCGGGCAAGTACTGCGCTTTTAGACAATGAAACAGATTTCTCTGACGAAATTTCAACCGTAACCTCGTTGAAATGGTCTAGAATATTTGTACTCCACTGAATTGCTTCCCAATCCTTGTTTTCTAAAGTGCAGCGGGTCGAATCCAATAAAAACAGAGTAGAAGTAACAGCATCTCTGTTCAGCAGCAATCGTTTTAACATATCAAAGGTGGAGTTCCATCTCGTCGGAACATCCTGCTTTAGCTTAAGAGGAAATTTTCCAAATTTAACCTGCATGTCCTGCAGTTTTGAAGAAGCGTGGCTGCATTTATTAAAAAAAAACTGCACGATTACCTTGCACTTGTCGACAATTGGTTTGATGGAATTTGTTATGGCATTTTGTACAGCCAGGTTCAAAGAATGAGCGAAACAACCCAAGTGCTTTATTTTTAATATAATAGCTGCTGATCCCATGTTTGAAGCGTTATCAGTAACAATCACTGTAATTTTATTTTCGATCTCGAACTTACGAAGAACATCTGTTACCCATTTCGCAATATTGTCACCAGTGTGCCTTGTCGTAAATTCTGAACATTCAAAAAGAAATGATTTCAAAATACCATTCTTATCGTAAAAATGTCCGGTAAGTGCATAAAACCCGGTAGCCTCAGCCAACTGAATATTTACTTTTTCTACAAGTTCATTGTAAACAGTAGGTAGCAAACCGTTTGACAATGTTTTCCTGCTTGGAGGTGTATAGGATGGGTTTAGAAGGTTAACAAACTTCTTAAATTCCAAATCTTCAACAATCGAAAATAGATGAAACTCCTTACAGATCATTCTTAATAGTTGAACGTCCATAACTCTACTTTTATAGACTGGTATGGGTTTAACGACTTCGACAAATCGTGCCATCGAAAATTGTGGGACAGCTCGCGTCGAAATCGGGGCTGAGGTTACGACGGTAACAGTATCGGACTTTGTTACAGATACTCGGTTTTCGTTTGAGCAAGAAGCTTGCAGTTGTACTTCACCTGACTTATCATCAGCAGGGTGTAGCGGCAACGGATGTAGCAATAGGGATAGTAGATGGTTCCTTTTGTTTACTCAATGAATCACCTCTATTCAGTAGGACAAATGGATGCTTTGCTTTAATATGTCTCTTCAAATTTCCTGAAGTACCAGATGACATAGCAATGGTAGCTTTACATTGTCGGCATATTCCTTTTCCGTCTTCCTTAGTGAAATAGTACCAGATATCACTGGTAGTTCTTCCGTGGGTTAGCATAATGAGCTAGAAGTTTATTAAATGCTGGTTATCGATCGCATATGAACTAGTGGTAGAACTTACCTCGTACAAAATTTAATCCAAATACCCTGAATATAAATCTACTCGCTCTAGACGACAAACACAGCAAAGCAATAAAACGTTCTATTCGAAGCAAACCATTGATAATCAATGATTTGAAAAAAATGATTGACGAATTCCCTATTTCATCTTTGTCATTCATTGCTAGAAAAGCAGAATTAGAAAACCTCTGTTGTGCGAGAGAGTGAGCGAAAATTTTTCATCTGCTTGCCAATTTTAATTTCACTCTCGGTCTCTTCATAGCAATTTCGTACGATTCTCTAGTTTAGTGGAGCATCTTATCAGATTATTGGCCCCTCCATCTCATTCCCGCTCTCGGTCAGTCAGTAGTACACCTAGCTCTAGCAGTCACATAGCAAATAGGCGCTCTCGCTCAGTGAAATAGCTCTAGCTCCCGTATGATATGGTTCACAACATAGCTCAGTTAATGAACTATTTCAACTAGGTTCTGCCGTTCGCGCTCTCGCTCGCTTATCTTCTTGTCAAACTCAAATATTAGTTCTATTTGTGAAGTGAGCGGGTCAGCTATCGTTCAATTAAAAAGAACGGTAGGTCACTCGTTTATCTTGGTGAACTAGTTCTTTAGCTCAGTTCATGAGCGGATTGCCTACCTCTAGTGCTGCACTGGCTGAACTATGCGTACTGCACTTCCGCAGTAACAGGAACATCTTCACTGGACAAGGTTTTGCCACAAAGCAAGTGGTTGGAGTCTTACAGGGTAAAACAAGGTCCCAAGCAAGCTGTACAGAAAAGGTAAGGTTCCCATGCAGTGTACAGTGTTCGGGACGTGCCTTACGTTGGCATGAAATAGTTGGCTATGGACTAATACAGGTAACGCAAAAGTGAGGCTAAACGTCGTAGATTGCGTTTTAGATACTACGATCTTTAACCTCACTTTAGTTTAACTTGGATTTCTCACTCTGACTCTTTCCACCCCCAAAAAGGCGCGCACCTGACAGTGCACGGTGTAATGAGAGCTCTGCTTAAATTGCATTAGAATTGCTTATACTTTAAGAATCGTGACGTTTAACTATACTAGTTCCTTATTGAGGAATCCAACTTGAAGAAAGAAGAAGACACCGAGTGGTGGTAAATCTGACAGCTCCCATGTAAAAGTATAGGACGAAACTTTTAAAATGCTTCTAGAAAATTCAAATTAAATTCTAATTGAAAGCGGTTTGTTGTATGATGTAAGAAAAATACAAAACTGAACAATTGGCGCACTATTTTAATTTTAATTTATTTTGCCGAAAATGTCTTTAATTAGAAATTTTGAAATTTTCTTACATCATACAACAAACCGCTTTTAATTAGAATTTCATTTGAAGTTTCTAGAAGCATTTTAAAAGTTTCCTCCTATACTTTAACATGGGAGCTGTCAGATTTATCACCACTCGGTGTCTTCTTCTTTTTTCAAGTTGGATTCCTCAATTGAAAGAATGTCTTAATTGTACACACTAGATTTTTTTACAGAAGTCTGTAAAATTTTACCGAGTTCTCAACAGCTGAACGTTCGCTAATCCGGTTCAACGGATTTCGGTGAAATTTTACAGTTATCTGTCAAAAATTTATCGAATTTCGGTAAAATTTTACCGAATTCCGTTAAAACGGATTACCGATTTCTGTAAAAAAAATCTGTACGGGTTGCACAAATGGAATGATGAAAAACATCGATAATAGTCACAGGTTACTGCGCCCTTTGATTGATGAGTTAGGTTACTATCAGCGTTGCTATCCTAGTCGAATAGGGTTGATTGCTATGGACGAATTCGGGTTGAAAAATGAACAAGACACCGAGTGGTGATAAACCTGGCAGCTCCCATGTGAAAGTATAGGACGGACGAAAATTTTAAAATGCTTCTAATAAATTCAAATCAAATTTAAATTAAGAGCGGTTGGAAGAAAAATCCAAAACTACTTAATAAGGACATTTTCAGTAAAATAAAAATAAAATTAACATAATGCCCCTATTTTGCAGTTAGTTTGAGTTTCCGTTGTGCCTTGACAATACTGGATTGGTGCTGGGTGCAGGGTTGCTGGGATGCTATCGGAAGGGAGATGCTCAAATTGCATGCATACTTGCCTGTGATAACTGGTTGGAAGACCCCTTCTCCAAACTCATACACAGGGCCGGGATGGCTGCTGAACGCTGGCGGGAGTGACTCGACTGTGACGAGAGGATAAAGGGCTTCCTTGAGGCTTCCAGGCGTGCATCCCGTTGTTGAGGTGAAAACTGACACGTCATCGCACATACTGCCTCCACTGTGACCTCCGGACAAATCTTTGAAATGTACAGCCACCGTCATCGTTTTTGATCAATTTCACTCTTGCAAATTGGAACCGATACAATATTGTCCACCGTTTCTTTCTTGCTACCCACGCAACTCATTTGACTCGATCACACGGGAGCGTTTTATACCTCTACGCTGATCGATTACAGGCCAACGTGTATTTGTTGCTGATGAGGAACTGATGGTGGGCTTTGAGTGTACTTGCTTGATTTCCGTGCGTAGATCAGCAATTGCAGACGTAAACAAGATCATAGGGGACTTTTCATCGACTTGGTATAAAATCGAACGAAAATGAGAGTTTTCAAACAGCTCGGCACATCCATCGCACATCCAGAAAAGATTTTTCCTGTGTGATGTGCAGCACGATTGCATTGCCCATGTTACGCCTGAGCATACGTTCATATGAAAGAAAGGTCCACAGTAACCACGGCACACGACAACATCGATTTCAGTAATTACTTCCTAGCATTTACCACAGTTTTTCGCCATCCTGATGCGCCTACACGTAGTCTTTATCGATCAGGTTCGTTCACAAGTGATAGCATACAAGTAAATGTTTCCGATAACGACTGGCAGATGTCGCTTCAACGGAATAAATTAGTGTGGGGAGCAGTAGGCTATTGTTATGTAGCAAACAAACACAACACAAGCCACTCGCGAAGGTGGTAAACACAACCCACCAGAACGTTCCACAAATGGTCAAACGCACAAAAACACTTCACAGTTTGTTAACGGGAAACAGGAGAGCGAAACATAGATTTTTTGTTTTCAGTAACACATAGAAAACGAATACAAATATCACGACCGAATATTCAATACAAATGCATACGAAAAAACGATCACACAATGATATGTTTCGCGGCGAATTGAAAACAGAAACTACCGTACTCGAGAACTGACAGAATCGTTGTACGATACAGCTTTATCAGATCTTCCTGGTGGCCTCCCCACCATGTTCCGGTTATAGTACGTATGAAGTTTATTCGACCATGCCCCTAGATGTTTATGAGACAAACTTTGAGTAATTATTTTACCCATGAGCTTAAGTGGTATCTGTGCTGGGTCACACTTCCTAGAAAAAAAAACAACTAATTCAGTTTTCTCCGAGGAGAATTCGATATCCAGCTTCACAGCCCAAGTAGACAAATTGTCTAGGGTAACCTGCAACGGTCACTGCCGGTTGTTCGCCCCTGGTCCTACATGTGAAACAAGCAGTCTTAGCGTGCAATTTTCCATCGACGTCTCTGAAATACAAATTATAAAAAAGGAGGCTTAAACAAGAGCCCTAGGGAAGACCACGCTTCGGGTTTTCTTAGAAGCTTCATAAAGCTATGTCAAATTGCGGCAGCCGAACCCTCTCCGAATACAACGAAAACTTCGCAGCGTACCATTCTACAAATTCCACAGTACGGAGTTTTTCTCCTTCTACCTCTTCGGCATTCGATGACGTTGGTGAGTGTGGCTATATTTCCGGACCTTCTGCTAGCCAGTCCGGCCCATGCCACGGTTCCGTGGCGGGTCCGGTTATGTGGCGTTATCGATAAAACCTTGCGCTTAGTTAATTTAAAAGTGATAGGAATGGCTAAATACTCCTCCTCTAGAACTTTCTCCAGTGCCTCCGGACGGTTGGAAATCCATTTATTTACCTTGCCAATCAAATCGATACCGGGGTGGCCTCTGTTGTATACCGGAATTGTCTCCATTCTAGCCGGTCCGTGGCTGCATTTCGCCAGCTTCGCAGTCTACGGAGACAGCTCGTCTTTTACTTGACCGATTCACCTTGCTCGCGCCTCTTCTTTTGTGTCCGTCGGTTCGTTTTCAAGGAAGCCTAAGACATTTAGAGACTAGCATTAAAAAACTGACCAAATCTCCTAACACAAACCTGCTACCAGCCCTGTGATCTAGTCCAGATACGGACTAAGAAGTTTCAAAATAATTCTCAACTCTTACTGATCAATTCATTCTTCATTCCAGCTCCGAAAAGCGTTCAACAAACAAGCCGAGGAAATCAAGAGCCTTCGAAAGTCTCTCAACAATTCCGAAAAGCGAGTCCGAGAACTGGAGGCGGAAGTCAAACGGTTACAGCTTCTACAGAAGCACTAGGTTCTTAAGTGAAGTAGGCAAAATAGCACATAAACAACGGACACTAATACCTAATTACACATACACATATACTTTTCATCGCTCTCCAAAAAAAAACAGGCTGCTTGATCATTTCCTCTTAATATATTCTCAATTAACACGACCGTATAACCATTTGAACACACAGCGGAAATAGTACGAAGCAGGTAATTCGTACAAGCAACCAGACATTCATAATAAAAAATATCTATTGTTAGTTAATAGCTTATTGGGCATGCGTGCTTCAAGCTAGCCAATATCAACACACACAAAACAAACACAAATATGCATTTCTAAACCTATTGGCTTTTACAAGTGAGTGACTAACAGAGCGTGGTTTGCATTTCACTGTAACGTTACACCATAGTTTGGTTGACAAAATATGCTTTCCATATGAGTCCAATAGAAGCAACCGACAAGACTTGTGTAAACACTTAACCGAACAACCGAGTATGGCTTTCACAATATCGATAGGTGCGAGGGTTAGAGGAAGAACAATAGTCAAAAACATAGCCAAACCTCCAAATAAGACAGAGAGTGAGTGCGCGCTTTTTCTTTCCAATCAATATCTGTTTTGTTTGACAACTGCGCTTTATTCGTGGTCTTTATAATACGTCTAGAGTCTTACTGTAAGTTGTAAAATTGTGAGCGAACAATTCGGAACAAAAGAAGAGGAAAAAAAAAACAAAAGACATGTGATTTGTGATTTATCAAGAATGGTAATAATATAAACGTAGTAGCGAGAAATCAACCCAAGCCGTCAGAAAACAATATGGATGTAGCTTAAGATTAGTGGATAAAGTTGTAAGCGAATATACATATATATATTTTTAAGAAAACTTAGTTCGTAAGGATGATATGCAAAGAACGCAAGGACAAAGTCGAGCCAAGAACAAAGCCGGAAAAGTTACCACTGAATTGGCGAAAAAGTTGAAGACGCAAAAAACACATCCATAAACACGCTCACAAAGCTTCAGGTTTGACTGCTTCTTGGCCAAAAACAGGCATTGTGAAAAAGTAGACGAGGAAGGCGGCCGTGTGCGTTGAAACGCTGTGATTTAGGTTGACCGTTGAAAGGTTCTCTATACAAGTTCAGTTTTTCTTCTTTTTTGTTTATATTTGCATAGGGATTAAGTTTTGTTTTTTCTTCTTCTTGCTAGGATAGATTAATGTTTATGCAAACCTGGAAGTGAGCCGTTAACTGCCTACTACGTCTTTTTGTTAGAGCTTTATGAACTGGAACAAGCGGGCAGGGTACCGAACAGAACAATGGCAGAAGGTTGGGTGGCATGTCACTTAATCTCTACAGTCATAGATAGGTCTTCGAGCTTACTTTTGGGAGGTTCACTTTCAAAGTAAGTGTTTTCAATGACGACGAAATTCCGACTAAATCTTCTGATTCTCTGTCAACTAGTGAGGTGACATAAACTTGTCAAAATCAACAAACAAAAGAAAGTAACAGTTGCTTTCGTTCTGTTCGTTCTGTACGCTATAAACAGCGTTCGTCACCTTTGTCTATTTTCGCGTTAACTATCTACAGGGTGGATAATAAGTACCACTTTTACTCCTTACCGTAAGTCGCTTATAACTGTCGTGAAGAACTTAAAGTGCGAAGCAAAATTAAAGGCGAATCATACCTACGTGAAATATCATTACCTTAGCAATACTGAGGTGAATTATCCTTACGGTAGAACTAAAAGAAATCCTTGTTATAATTAGAAATTTATTAACACGATCATCGCAAACCATCCAGTAAAAACTATCGTGTCAGACGATATCAACTTAACGTCAAATATTGCTCGAAAAAAGAAGCATTTTTTTTGGGAAAAAGACCATGTAGCAGGGCTCGTAGCGAGTCACTTTTTAGTGACTTAGTCACTATTTTGATGCTAGTCACTAAAAAGTCACTATTGACATAAAAAAGTCACTAAAGTCACTATTTTACTTAAAATGGTCACTAAAGTCACTATTTTCGTTCCTCCTTTGTTGAACAAGAAAAATCAAAACGATAAAAAAAATTTCTGGCAACCAATTACGCTAACTCCGATAGTAAACACTAAATTGCGTATTTTTTAACCAACGTGTAGATCTGACAGTACAACAATCTATATCGCTTTCTCTTTCATCCGCGCTTTTGAAAACTTCTCTTTCTAACCTGAAAAACAACTATAGCCATCGATTTCGTGTGGTGTCTTGGGTGCGTGCAGAACGTTGAAAAGTTTGCTGCGTCGAAATTTGCAATTTTCCGCGTCGTGCCGAATTTGTAGTTTGTGCCGAATTTGTAGTCCTAGTCCGTGTCAAATTTATAGTCCGTATCGTATTTGGATTCCGTTCCGTTTTTATAATAACCCAGAACTATTCTGCTGGATCGCCGTCGTCGCAACACAGGAATTGAGCTGAATATTCTGCTGTGCGTTTCGTGTGGAGCCCCGGTCTACGATCACTAGTTAATGTGGTTATGTTCCAAGTCCGGTGACTATCTGGTCATTCTTAGGTTGAGGTAAATGAATAATAAATCAAATGTGTTGAAGCATACATGTAGTAATTGGAACATAAATTATTTCAGCCATCTCTGTGTGAAACCAGCGTCGAGCTTTTGTTCCGGTTCGCAGAATTGTTGAATTCCGGTAAGGTAAGCATGCTTTGCTATAACCAGTACAATGATTCCTCGTAACCTCAAAACTACCTGCACAATTTATATAAAATTCTAAATTTTGTTTGTATTCAAAATTAATTATCTTCATTCAAACAAAATACAGTTTTAAGCCTCAACATTAGAAATTTATTCCTATTGAACAAGTAGATTTGAGGTTAAATAATCGCCACTAGTAATAGTGGAAGTAGTTGGGATAAAATATTTGAATAATGTGATTACTTTTCCAATTGACTGAGAAACCAATTTAAACAATTATTTTTCTACAAATATGTTGATCCTTTACACTTATAGTCCAATAGTGGGGGACCCGCCACTGTGGATGTTCCCTAAAGCATCAATGGAATGCACCTCTATATTGTATGTTCGGAAGTAAGTTAGAAAACCTCTACTACCGAAAATGGATTTTGCTCCGAATCTAGGCAAAATACCTAACTTCGGAAGTAGTGCGCTCTACAGCGCATCATCATGCGATTTGAGCGCCCCACTTCCGAAGTTAGGTATTTTGCCTAGATTCGAAGCAAAATCCATTTTCGGTAGTAGAGCTTTCTAATTTACTTCCGAACATACAATATATAGTCAAAT